>JZKD02S1475146.1:47222-66161 GCA_000966675.3 Picea glauca | reverse complement strand
ATTGCTTTTAGCACATAATCATTTATTAACTTAATAAATGTTTTATATTATTTGTAAACTCACCATCCTATTATCTCATTATCTCATAAACCTTGTATTTCTTATTCCAACTAATTTATCTTATTTTTATAGAATACATTCAATTAACTACTTATGTAGCACACTTCACTATACTTAATTGATTATTACATTTTGTTTTTCCATATACTACATCATATTGTTAGTTCATGTGTTTCCAATCCACCTTGAACTCAAATCAAACTCCATAATTGACCTCCCTCCTATTACCTTTCATCCACCATTCTATCCTACTTTAAACATAATTAAATAACCCAACTATTCGTGTTAATTCCTTCATAATTGCTTTAATCAACATCCCTTGACCCAACGTTCTTACTCATTACCACCACAAGCACTAATATGATTTATATTATATTCATCCCCTTAACCTGGGTTGACCTAATTTATTATGCATATTATCCTTTACTCTTACTTATAACATATCCTTGCATTTTTCCATATATTGTATCTATTTGCATTCACTTATGATTTTACTATCTTCGCTTACTCAACATATTGCACCTCATTCTCTTCAGCTTTTGAATCTATTACTCAAATCACTAAAACACAATTTTTGCCTACTCATTTTCTTGCAACATATTTTGTCTTCCTCTTTAACACTTGTCTATTACTTTATTGTTAACTTTTATACCATCATTGTTCTACTTTATACACTTCCATTTGTATTTGTTTCTTTAATATAACCCTCAACTATACAACAATTTGTATTTATCATCAACTTGTTATTGTCTTTCTTGTGTAATTATTTTGCTATCACTTTTCCCTTATCCACTTGTCTTTGCACCCACTTTCTACTATTTAATTATACACCACCTTGATTACTAGTGCATCTCACCCACATACTTCCCAAATTTTCCATCGATTACACTTTTACATTATTTACCCCTTTTTTTGTGTGTGCGGGATTCATTTTATCTTTGTATAACACTATCACACTCAACTTTGTACCTTCCTTCTTATAACACTACCCTTTTTAATATACCCAAATTTCAACATTTTACCATTGCTCATTATAACCCCCATTTTTTTTTAATATGTTTTCTTTCTACTCTTTATATTCAACTCTTCCTACACTTTGTATTCATTAATACCCACTATTGTGTATTAATTCATGCCATATATATATACCCTCGACAATCTTTATATAAAACATTTATCCCACACACCTATTCATATGTGAACTTTATATATATATATATATATAATTCCATGTTATGATATTATGTTTCTTCCAATGAGATAAGACCCTTTATAATATTATATATATAAAATAAGACCCATTTTCCAATAAAAAAAAAATTTAAACCTATTTATAATAATTCCTTTAAATTAAATTTAAGTCCATTTATAACAACTAGTTTAAACCAAATTTAAAGCCATTTATAATAAATCTTTTAAATCAAATCTAATTGTTTATATATATATAAAATAACTCTTTTAAGTCAATCTAAATCCATTTATAATAACTTTTTTAAATGAATCTAAATCCATTTATAATAACTTTTTTAAGTAAATCTAAATCCATTTATAATAATTTGTGTGAACATATGTGCCATTACATTATCCAAGGTTTTGCTCCATCAAAAGAAAGGAATGCTATAATGTATGAAATAGAATACGAAAGGGTGGTCCAATAACCAAATAACCATAATTCGCCCCACACATATGCTATGGATTACACTCCTGAGTAAAAGGAGGAAACTTGGACATAGCATGGGCATTGGATTAAAGGACGTTGCATAAATCAACAATGTGAAAGTAGAGAGAGTTAATACCATGGTTGAGGAACTCGACCTGAAAGCTCTCCTCATCAAAGGAAATAAAAAAGAAAAAAAAATACCTTTATGCCCCATCTTCAACCCCTCTCACAAGAGTGAGATCCAAGAAAAAAATTCAGAGAACAATAAACTGAAAGAAACGAGGCCTTCAGATCTCAGAGTATCTTTGCTACATCAAGCAACAACCAGAAAGATTGAATTGAAATTGCCTAACAACTCTCTATAAAGTTATGTTCTGGCATTGTTGTGATGTTTCCTGCCTTGTGAATCTTAACCTGACGGTCGATTTTTGATATGACTTGGATATTTTAGGTGTATGAAATGTTGCAGGGAAGTTTTGAACCAAACTCTGCATCCATGTTATCATGATAAAGTTGAATTGAACATGGGCCACAACCGATTTATCTATTAGTGTGTATAGATTACAGGGATTTGAGAAACACGTTGCACGTGGATTGGAATAAAGATAACCTGCATTAAGTGGCTTGAATCTATTTTTGGCAACTGAGAGCAGGCAATAAAAATTCAATAAAGAGTGCATTTAACCGCTTACTTGATTAGGTGAAATTGGGATGAGAAACGGGTACCCCAAGAAGACATTATAACAAGTAGGTTAGCTTTTAAAGAGGATAGGAGAGGATAGGAGAGGAGTCGTTTATTAGCTGCATTGCACTAGGGTTGGTGACTTTTACAAGGAGGTTATATTGTGTGGTGAGCATACTTCCTCTTTCAATGACTGATGTGTTGGTGGTGGAACTATCAGATGCAACTCGCTCCAGACTCCAAACTGCAATCCATTCCATATTTTGTGCCAAATAATATGCATGCTCACACAAAATGTGAGAAACATCGTGATCTTCATTCTGAATTTCATATGCAACCTCGAAAATGGCATTGATGTTGAAAACGTTCAAGGATTTTATGGCAGAGTGAATGGACGTGACATTGTTGTTTCCTCTTTTTTTTTTTGGAATTTATGTTTCTGAGTTTTGGGTTTTGTTTCTCTGGCTTCCTTCAATCCTGTGTTTATTGTGTGGTTTTCTATGATGCAAGAGATTAAAACTGTATACGGATAAATTTCTTCAGTATTTTCTATTTTCTTTTAGCTAAATGAAGATCTTCCATTCAGCATGTGGCTTGAGTGAATCGTGAGGAGACTCGACTGCAGAGGATTGGTTTTGATAGAAGATCCATTGAGATGTTGCTCCAGAGGATTGGTATTTAAATAAAGATGTGAATTGATAAATTTGTTGAGCTGACGTTACTCTGTTGGTATCGTTAGATTGGAAAAGAGAAAATGAAATCAACATGGACTCCAATAGATTTGAAATCGTCCAATTTGACAGGAACGTTTGTTTTCAAATCCTAATCTATTTGAAGCGCTTTTGGCATGTTTGTGTTCAATGACTTCATCCATTATTCAGAGAGTTGCACAGAAAAAGTCTACATGGGTTGTTGGACATTACGTTTCTTATCCTCGTTCTCCCAATATGATAATAAAAATAAGCATTCATCTCCTCTTATGCCTGTCCTTCTCATTTTATTCATGCCTTGCTCCTTTATTATCAATCTCTGTATATACCAGAGTGGGCCTCTTGCTTCTTGTTGTTTAGGGTTTCTAGCATTTTTTTCTTTGTGGTCACCAAGAACTGTTGTTGTGAGGGCTTTGGATCAGTATTATTGGAGGTTGGAGGGCATCTTGTCTTGGATTTATGCCAACTCTTGTCATTTTTTGCGGTGATGAAGACTTTGGAGGGCCTAAGTTTTCTAGTCGTGTGGATACCTATTTTTTTTTGTCTCTTGCACCTCGAACATTCATTAACACCATCTCACTCTTATCCAACATGCATTCCTCTATTTCTCTCTTGTTCTCCCTCCATAATTTCTCTACCTCGATAAGTGTGGCCTAAAATTCCAAGATTGGCCCATTTCTGGTCATTATACAATACACAAATTTATCAAAAATGTGAGAGGAGAAGCCATGTTTCTAGATGTGAATACCATTAATGCAACCCAATTCATTAGTTGCAGAGAATTTCAGATTTGATAAAATGATATCACAAACTGAGGACACCATAGACATAAGTTGCGAGAAGCATGTTTCATTCCCAAATATCCTTCAAACCCATATCAGATTTCAACTTGGGAAAGAAAAGAAGACTATTAAGTAATGAAGAGGAGCCTACTAAAAGAAGCACTGATGAGAGGACTCGTAGTAACCTTACACCAATTACAAGAATAGGTAAGGATTACTCTTCTTTAACATATTTGCAGATCACATGTATTCCCCAACTCGATCATAATATCAGTATGGCTCATTCTTCTCCAACAATGGATGATGTTTCTGGTTAGTTCCCAAATATTTAAGGTCATATTTGGGACACCAAGATTCTTCTCCTCCACAAAATTCTGAGTGCCAAGAAAATATGAAGCTAAAAATGAATATCAGGGGCATAAAATAATCCGTTCCATCTCTACATCCCACTCCCAACATTCAGTATTCTATTGATGTCAAGGCGTCGTTAAAGTCCCTTAAGATGGGCGAAAATCTCTACAATCTGTTATGAATACTCAGAATTATAATAGAAATACTCATATATCTTGTAGTGAAGATAGAGATCAGGGGAATTCAAGCATAAGAAGCCTTGGTTTATCCAATCAAAACATTGCAAGCCAAGAGAATAATATGGGTGGATGTTGGTAGATGCCATTGATCTATTAGAAGGTTAGCAACATCATAGAACTATCAACATCAGAATTCAGAAAGAGGTTTCAGTCCAGGTCTTACCCAAAAACATGGTCAAGCAAATAAAATATGCTTTGAGAAAACCTAGTTTGCAAAACCATCAATGTTTGGTTGAAGATCCTCGTTTGGAGTCTGTAAAAATATTTCCCTTCAATAAGGTTAGCGAACCTGGGGATGTCCAACATAGCTTCAACAACATTTCAAAAGTGTGTGAGATAGGGAAAGGGACCACTTCCAGGACTCATTCGAGGCGAGGAAGATTACATGCCTTCCCCTCCAAGTATTTTGTAACGACCCCATCGTTACGACAAAAAGCGAAGCAAAAGTGATTTTTTTTTTTTTTAAAGGGAAAGAAGGTGATGACGACAATAGTTTAACCTCCCCACTGACAATGAATGCAATCACGTAGTCTAGGCAACAGGAAACTAAGACACCATGCATAGACACAAGGGAAGCTGGGTGAAACATGCGTAGAACAACAAGGAGTAACGACTACCCACACGACACAAACATGACCATGCCTACAAGATAAGGGACCACATCCCCATCTCGACACAATGGCCTAGACAAACAAAGACAAAACCTCAAGGCGCGCGAACCAAATGCCTGAAGGTGTTCAACCCATGTGCCAAAAGAAGCTTGCAATGCTCGAAAACACTCACATAGAACGCACTGACTTTGGCCAAGATCTCGTTCACCACTATCCCATAGGGCATGCCATGATCCCCTCTTTATGAATCACGCCGTTCCCAGGCGATAGACGCATCAAAAACCTTGGCGCAAACATAATCTATCCGGACCAAGGACTCTAGATGATCTGATGCGCTAGGAGCCGAATATTGATAAGAAAACCATGCCCAACCCCAACAACATGTTGAAGAGACACTAGAGGATGACTACCAGGGAAGACACAACTTCGTCAACCAACCAACCCATTCATCAAGTCTAAACTAGTCAATAGATACAAATTATTTTTGACATTGAATATCCATCTAAATTTAGCAAGTCTAAATATAATTTAGTCTTTAACTCACCAACTGATTAACAATTAATACAATCCAATTGACCATTCTACTTTACACCTTATCCATTACTTTCAATCTAAATAACTTCACCTTTGAATCAATTGGCAATTCTACATTACAATCAAGCATTAATTTCAATCAAATTAACCTCAATTACGAATCAGTTTGCAAATGCTACATTATAATTTAATCATTAACTACAATTTAATTTAGCAAGTTTAATCTATACTCTGGTCAATACTCCTAATCTCATTTCACCATCTAAATGGGTAATTCTAATTTAATCCTCGAAATTGCAATCTAACTATCAATTAACAATATATAACCACATTAGCCACATCAATGTAAAATGCTACAATATAACACTTGTAATCAATTAAATTACACATGTCGTCTATCTATAATAACCGTACCAAAAATAACTAGGTGTTTGTAACATTAAGAAGGGAACTGTTGACTGGGAACATCGTTGTAGAAATTGACATCGTTGTGGCAATTAATATTGAGGAAACTGTTGTCCATTGACCTCGATCTAGCAATTAGCCTGTCAATTAACATGGCAGATAACATAACAATTAACTTGACCAATAACGTGGCTGTAGCAATTAATGTTTGGCAGTGAGAGTGATGGGTACACTCAATTTGAAGGAGAATAAAAGGCAATACAAACTGCAGAAGGATCAACTCGTGGTCATTCAACAATCAATCGCAACCAACCTTTAAGGCAAAATCGTGGTCACACCAGTAGAAAAACATAGTCACAATTAAAGGCAAATTCATGTCCTTTCATCAGCAAAACACACTCAAATTTAATGGCAAATCGGTGTGCCACACCTCAGCAAACACAGGCTACAATTTAATGGCAAATCATGGGCATTTAACAACAACTCAGTCAATCATTTTAATAGCCAAAACGTGGGCATTTAATCAACAAACTCAGTCAATTTTTTTAATAGGCAAAATGTGGATGTTAACAACAAACCTAATCAATCTTTTTAATAGCCAAAACATGGGCGTTTAATCAACAAACTCAGTCAATATTTTAATAGACAAATTGTGGGCGTTAACAACAATCTCTGTCAACTTTTTAAAAGAAAAAACATGGGCATTCAATGACAATCTCTGTCAACTTTTAAAATAAAAAAGGTGCGCATTTCAACAACAATCTATGTCAACTTTTAAAGCAAAAATGTGGGCATTTCAACAACAATTTCTATCAACTTTTAAAAGCAAAAGCGTGTGCATTTCAACAACAATCTCTGTCAACTTTTAAAGAAAAAACGTGGGCATTTCAACAACAATCTTTGTCAACTTTTAAAAGAAAAAACATGGGCACTTCAACGACAATCTCAGACTCGTTTTAAATGGAAAAATCATGGTATCCCTTTTTCATTGCCTAGATGCCAAAAGCAAATGCATACAAGAATGACCAAAATGTCCTTCCCTTACTAGGATACCAATTATAAAAACACAAACATTAATAACACAAGAAAAATGTTTTTCCATTTCTAGGATACCAAATATAAAAATGAAGATAGGGAATCAAATCGTTTTTCTGTTGTCAGAATACCAATACAACGTAGATAAGAATAAAAAAAAAAAAAAAAAACGTTTTTCCATTCCAGGATACCAATACAAAAATGTAGACATGAAATCAATTTGTTTTTCCATTGCCAAAATACCAATACAACGTAGACAGGAATACCAAATAAAAACGCTTTTCCATTTCCAGGATACCAATACAAAAATGCAGACAGGAAATCAAAACATTTTTCCATTGCCAGAATACCAATACAACACAGACATGAATAACAAATAAAAACGTTTTTCCATTTCCAGGATACTAATACAAAAATGCAGGCAGGAAATCAAATCATTTTTCCATTGCTATAATACCAATACAACACAGGAAACAATAAGAGAAACACAAGGATCCAATGGGAAAAGTCATTGAAATGATCGCAGG
Organism: Picea glauca; assembly: GCA_000966675.3. NCBI lineage: Eukaryota > Viridiplantae > Streptophyta > Pinopsida > Pinales > Pinaceae > Picea > Picea glauca. Next base: position 58,565 of record JZKD02S1475146.1, on the reverse strand, counting down.
AATTCTATCAGTCAAGGCGCAGAGAAAAACCAACAAGGACGCAAGATAATCCATATGTTGAGGTCTTTACTAGAAGGTGCAAGTCAAACAATCAACCAAGGACAATAATGGAGGTAGATGGCTGACAAGAACGTCCTTCTCTCTTCATCCACGCACAGAAAAGTAGGGCGTTGAGATCCATAGGTCTATTAACGTCGAAGCGACAAACGTAGATCAGTCTCCTGGTCGATTACTCAGGCTAGGACTGATGAGCTAGGGACGAAAGGAAAAAAAAAAACACAATCTTCATAAATCAATACACCACAGGGTAGTCAAGACATGTCAGGAAACGAAGGCCATGGGAGTCAATCAATCATCAAGCTATAGGCTATGGAAAAATCTAGTCATCAACTAGAACACTAAGACAATCAATTTACTTACCCAATTAAACATGCAGATCCAAATCATAAATCCTACTACAATCTACCATGGAAAAATAAAGAAAGCGTACCATTGCCTGATGACCCTCTCTGAGTTGATGTCTCGCGTGCTCCATGCAACTCCCGCTTGCTGACCGATGAGACTTCATCGATACCTCCCAGCCAATGCTAAGGGTACTCTTCTTCCCCCTTATCCCCCCACGCCGCAAAGGAACCACACACACTAACCAGAGAATCAACTAGCTCTAAGCTCGCCTCGCAAGGCCGAGCTACCACTTCTCACCGAGCTAGGTATCCCAACTCCCACAAGCTAAGTCAGTCAAGAATAGGTTTATGCAGCGTAACGTTATGAAAAACAGAAGAGATCCATCATCTCTCTCCTCCCTCCATTATATAGAGTTTATAAGTCCCTTACTTTCCCAAAATCCCCTTTTATTTAAAGTTTAATAAATTAATTCATAAAAATCTTCCCCGTACATGTGTCACCCATCCCCTTCATTCCTCCAAAAACTAATTTCTTTAATTAATTAATTACCCTTATTTCCCTCACCCACCTAGAGTCACTTCTAGAATCGCTCCTAGGTGTCCCCAAATTTCCTGACAGGTTTTAATGACTTTCCCCATTATTAATTTGCTAGTTTAGTTTAAAATAGAAAGTTCTTAAATAGTAGATACCTTACTAAGTTTGGCTTTCTGCTTTTTCCCTTGTATTTCCATTTTCTTTTAATGTTTCCCTCTTTTCCTACTTTCCTAATTATTTTAGATTCCCTCTTTCCCCTTTTTATTTAAACTCAAAAAGGCAAGAGCATAAACTTACACTTTTTCCCTTTTTCTTTTTAATGAATAAATATTTAATTAGCATAATATAGTAAAACAATTATTTCTCTTTTTAAAATTTTATCCCAAAGAATTTTTATAAAACAATTGCATTGCTTACTCCCTTCTTGTCACAATATTAATGAAGATTATCATCATTATTTATTTTATTTTTATTTTTATTTATTATTATTATTATTATTTTTAAAATAAATAGATAAAATTTGACCACCAGTATAATTTAGACCTAGACTTTAATTTTCGTGTTGGGTGACATTTTATTAGGGGAATTGTTTTTAAAATTTCTTATCACGTTATTCATCCTAAGGCCATCTAGGTTCATTCATTTATCATTAACAACGTGACATGCCCTTCAGAACACACTAGGTGCTCCGAGGGTGTCACTTGTTTCAATCGGTTTCCCTTGCACGACATGCCCTTCAAGATGCACTACGTGCTCCAAGGTTTCCACTTGCCTCTTTCCATTTTTCTTGTACAACGTGCCATTCAGGAGGCACCATGTGCTCCAAGGGCACCACTCGCCTCTTCACTGACTTGGTAGACATAAAAAAAACCTGGAGTCAATACTCCGCCAGGTGAACTTGTGGGAGACTAAGGGCCTCTAAGGAATAAGGCCCCTGCCTTATTGCGCGCCCCTTAGAATTATCATGAGCGATTGTCACAGTCTGCCCTCATGACATTGTGGGTCCTCTCGAACTAGGTAATCGTTAACCTACAGTTCGAGCCACGTCTGGAGTGCTAGTAGGCGGTGGTAGGGTTGTTGTCTACACCTCTCCCTCAACATCTCTGGTAGTCCTGCATGACCCCTCTACTCCACATGTGAGTCTGGTCAACAAGCTATCGTCAGCCTGCATCATCAACAAATAATGTCAGAAATATATCCAAAATCATATCATATAATAACATGCACTAGTATCACATATAAAACAATCAAACCCCAATAGTTCACTCGCTGACTTGATCTGGAGTCCAAGGGTTTCATCGATGCCCCAGGATCCTCAAGGTCCAAATCCTGCACACTCAAGAGAATCGAGTCAATAACACCTGTCTAATTCAATATAGTCAAATAATATATAATCACATCCATAATGCCTCATGATAGTAATCAACGGTCAATGGTATAATAATCAGGTTCACTTTCTAGCAAGTGTCCTCAAAGAATAGGTTTGCTCAGTGCGCGCAAGAGTGAGATTTTACATATTCAGACTCTGTATTGCAGCCAGGGAATAAAGTTTCAAGAAAGGTTCCCACTTTTCATTATTCTTGAGTTCAGAGGTAACCTGATGAAGCTCAGGGCTCAAACATAATTCAATGCTTATCATTCTCACTGCGGTTTGGGAGGGTCCAAATGTAGTGGCCGATAAGCATTTAGAGTGTCAGGATGTAACAACCCAAATTGGATTGTAGATGAAAAAGACAAAATCCCAGTGTTGTGGGTGGTCAAGCCTAGGTTTCAGTTTTGAAACCAGGCTCTGATACCATATGTAAATCCTACATATTTCAGGATTCAAAATAAATAAATATTTTCAACAATCACTTATTGAACTGACTGAAATTTAGTTTAGAATTTGTTTCATTCGTTTTCTCATACTTGGAATAAACCAGTAATAAACAGTAACAACATAATAATGATAACAACATAATAATAAGAATAATGATAACAACATCATAAGACATACTTCCACCTTCAGGCTGGTTATCTAGTCCCTTTTCTGTCTCATCATGTTCTTGTTATTGCCAGATTGAATATTAACCTCCCAGCCAACTAGGAACAACCTCTCTAGCTCCCTAGCTCTAGGAATCCTTGTGGTTCTCTGACTGTTGAGCCCAAAATTCCTATCAACAATAGTGCCATGTGAGAGTTCCTCAAAACAATTCTTCAAATTTCCTCCTCCTCCTCCTCCTCCTCCATCTTTCAGAAATTCTCAAACCAAAATAAAAATGAGATCCTCTTCCAAGTCCTCCCCTCCTCTCATATCATATGCTCACAAGTCCCCCTCATTAATCCCCCAACAACCTTATACCCCCATTAATTACTTCAGCCATTTTTAATAATAAAATAAGAAAAGACTCATTTACTATATATTAATAATTAATTAAATTCAAATTTAAAAATTATGATAAAAATTAATCAATTTGGGTTGTTACACACATCCCTTGAACCAAACAAAGCATTGAAACACACCGTATACCCATCTCCCAAATGATTTTATACCAATAACACCATCTATCGCGCTACAGACTACAATGCGAAGTATTTCTAAAACAATGGTTAAACAAATCATACTACTAGTTATCCTATCATTGTTTCGCCTAAAACGGGGCATTCTTCTAATTTTCAAATACAATTTGAAATCAAAAGCATCCATGAGAAGAGCAATACAAATGCCTACAAATATCACTACAATTCTAGGTTTAGAGGGAAGCATCGAATGAATATGATACCATTTGTGAGCGCATCATTCCAATGCAACACATACGATCCAAGTAATAGAGCAAGCAGAGGTCACAAAAATCTCTAATATGTAGAATAATGTCCGTCTTTGAAAGTGAAGATGACTATCGGTTTGATGGGTTTCTTGAAAAAAATAGCATTTTAATACAATGGATCATCTTTCATATATAAAACCGTTATCATCAAAATCTTCTAATAATTTTGTCTTTCCTTTTGTGCATCACATCAAATAATATTTAACGTTTTCATCATTGTCTACAGGTGCAACCACAACAAATACATCTCTTAACTTGTCATGTTCCACAAGCAATTCTTGTTAGATCAGTACACATGCATACAATTGTACTATATATAAATTTTGTATATCTAGTACATGCAAATCTACATTGTTTAAGCATAACAAATATGTTTGAACAATAGAAACATAAATTACCTTCTCTAACAAGATCAGAAACTATATCGCCATCAGTTGACACTATAGTTTCATTTGATTCAATCTCCTCTAAGCTTACAAGTGGCATTTTCCCCTTTGTATTATTTCAGTGTGTCTCCAAGATTTAACATATTTCTCATTTTTCATTTTCAAAAATCTTTGTGGATTATGTGTCCTCTATGCAAAATGAATAAAAACAAGATTCATTTCTTCTATAAAATGCAAACACATTTTGGAAGGGTTTTGTTTTAATTGAATGGAATTTTCAAGTCCCTTGTATTGTACTGGCCTCACATGGGATTGATCTATCTACATCTTGGATGCCAATATGCCAAAAAAACATGCATGTGGTTCAAGAATAATTTATTTAAATATAAATATGAAATGTCAATAATATACATGTTAAAGACAAGAACTTATTAACTTTTTCTATTGAACATGATTGGAAATCATATTTTGAATGTGAATAAAATATCACATGTACAACATATATATACACACCTGTGCACATCCTTTGACATATTATTTGTATGTCTTAGCATCAGTTTGCTACATTAAACAACTTTATAAGCATATTCAAATCAATCGACATGATGTTTCATATGATATCTTCGAAGTGCTTGTTTCACACATGCCCTTGCACCGTCATGCTCTCATTTTCCATGACCAGTCAAAAAGAAATTTCAACAATGTGTAATTTTTTTATTGCTTGTGAAGATGACACAACCAATAGAATGACCGTGAAGATTTGAATTGATCTGCATATCCATCTGGCCATGTTCAATGTCGATGGAATCTGATCACATGATTTTTAAATGAATCATAAAATTTATCAAAACAATGTTGTACATAATGTGTATCGTGTGTCCGATCATCACTTATATAAAAGTGATATTCTTTAATAACATGTCGATTTTCATGGTGTTTTCTATGTTATCAATACTTTGTTGAGCATGTATATATAGAACGTGGACATGTATAGAGACTTGATCGGAATGATAATATTCACTTTGTATTTATTTTTGTGCAGCAAATGCGTAATTCTCTGCAAAATCAACTATAGACAAAATCGTCGCTAGTAGAAACACTTCACGAGATTGTTTGAATTGTAGGTCTTTCCATCGATCTCTATGTGATTGCTTGGTGTATTTATAAATTTCATTCTCAAACTTCTTCAAAAAATCTATCATAGATTTTATCCACTTTCAAATCAATCATTTTGAAAACAATATTTAAAGAACTTGTAGTAGTGCTACTGATATATTCAAATCTCTTCCAATTGACTGTTATATTGGACAAATATTGATCAGTCATATCAATAGGAAACTTGGAGTGAAATAAAATTAGATTTCCATAGCGATCACATTTATTTCCACCAACACATTTTTTTGGTAAAATAATTCATTACCTTCTCTTTCACACAAAATTTGGGATATAAAACAATGGATTGTGCAAGGAGGTGAAATTGCCCATAAAGTTTGATCTGAATTTTAATGGGGTATATGGTCTAAATTCAGATGCAAAAGTCATAAATCTATAAAGTTAATAGATTTCTCATGTGGATCAAGGATATGCTCACCTCCTCATTAATTAATTGGGATAACAGGTTGCCCATATGGGTCAAAGAGAGTCTCATCTGTCCATTATTGTATTGGGTTTTATTTTCCACTATTAGTTAGTTGAGTAGTTAGATATATTATTATAATAATAGAGACTCATTTAATGAGCTCTTCTCATTATTGTATCGGGTTTTATTTTCCACTACTTAGTTAGTTGGGTAGTTAGACCTATTACACTAATAATAGAGACTCATTTAATGAGCTATTTTTTACTTTGTCCAATGGACCATTTTGTAATGCTATATAAAGGCATAGCAAACATTTTCATAATATAAAGTTACTCATTTTGGCTTCTCTCATATTTTCTCTTGTCCATTGTGAGATTAATTAACTTTGAGTGATTTAGTAGTAATTAGTTTTAGAGGTGAGCCTCACCTCCCGAGTACTTCATGTATTACATTATTCTTTGAATGCTCAATTATTTACGTACACTATGTGATTGATTGTAGCTTTGAATGAGGAAGGTTATTAATTTTGGGATCTCTCGAATGTAGATCATGTTTAATTAAAAAATGAGAAGTTTTATGTTTTTGTGAGTAAAAGTTTCTCTTGTGAAGACATATACTTTGGTACTATGAGAATGTATTCACTAAAATGGTTAGATGGTAAACCAAAACCAAAGAGACAAGTCCCAGTTTTATGAGTCCAGAAATAGGCACAACATTATATAATCACTTTTGTAGATCCATTAATTAATTTAATCAATATAAATACTATTTATCTAATTAATTTAATTGGTATATAAAGAAAAAAGCTAATCTTTCTACAACTTTGACATTTTTCAGTTTGCCATTAAGAAATCCAATTATAATTTTTTTGATGAAATTGCAATTTTGGATTATTGAATCATTGTTTTTATTGCAAAAATTGATTCAAGACCCTCCAATCCTATTGCAACCTGATTTTACAATATTAATGTTTGATCTTTGTAATTCCATCAATTGCATCAATGTAATATGGTTTTTGTTGATTTTAGGTTAAAATTTTCATATAAAAATTCAAGCTATTTTTTATTATTTTAAATTTATAATATAAAATAAAAAAATAAAAAAAACAAAAAAAACAATAAATCTGCAAAACAATAATCAAAACACATATATAGTACCAGAAAACCAAAACTAAAGAAACAACTATCATCAACACAAGCCCATCTAGTATTGCAAAACTCAATGTAAAAATCAACACAAGCCCATCTAGTATTGCAAAACTCAATGTAAATGGGTGAGAATTACAACTCCCACATATATGTAAATATTGGATATAAATTTGAATTGGAAACCAATTTTGTTTAAATTAATAAAATTAGAAAACAAGTGGTTTAAAGAATTTGGAGTAAAGAAATATTTGTTGTAAAACCAGTGGAGATTACATACTTCTGAGTGTTTGAGTTTTATAAATACAAGCTTAAGATGAATCTATATTTATTATTACTTATTATATATATATATATATATATATATATATATATATATATATAAACAATTATAAACTATAATTTAATTAAATACAAAAAAATTATAAAAAAAAATATAATTCAATTAAAGTTAATCATTCATTTACTGTGCAATCCACATTAAAGTGCAGTTAATATATATTAAAATATATAAATTTTATTATTAAAACTCCCACTTAGATCGAACTCCAGCTAGGATAGCATTGAGCAAGAATGAAGAAGAGAAAATGTACATTCCACAGAGACCATACCACCAGTTCGGTTCTCCACGTTTTGGTCTATAACCGAGTTGATAATACACTAGGTTCCCAATGCGGGCTTTGATCCAAACTAGGGATTGCAACGCACCATATACCCATCTCCCAAATGCTTTTATACCCATAACTCCACCTAGTGCGCTACAGCCTACAATGCAAAGTATTTCTAAAACAATGCTTACACAAATCATAAAAGTAGTTATCCTATCATTATTTCGCCTAAAACGGGGCATTTTTCTAATTTTCAAATATAATTTGAAATCAAAAGCATCCATGAGCAGAGCAATACAAATGCCTACCAATATCAATACAATTCTAGGTTTAGAGGGAGGCATAGAATGAATATGATACCAGTTGTGAGCGCCTCCTTCCACTGCAACACGTACGATCCAAGTAATAGAGCAAATGGTGGTCACAAAAATCTCAAATATGAGGAACCGTGCCAGTGTTTGAAGATTACCTCTAAAGAACAACACTTGGCATACACTGGTATTATTGGCATTAGATTTGACGTGGGCTTTGGTCAGAAACTCATGAGGATGAAGCTGACGTGGAAGATAATTCATCAGTGCCTTTTCCGCGAACACATAGCTGGAGAAGCCGTCCACTTTGAACCAGAAAGTTAGAACGATCTGGATTAATACTATTGTCAACATTGGCACTATAAATAAGGAAGCAAGCTTGTATTCTTCGACTGCATCGCATTCTCCTCTTCGATTCTTGTAGTTTTCGAGGGCAGACGAAGCGTTGGTTCCGCCTTTTCTGATTACGGCTCCTCTGAATTCTTTAGTGTCGGGCTTGAAAAGCGTGATCAGGTTATTTGTCCACTTATCATCGTTGGCTGAACGCAATGGAATGCAGATGCAATTCCGCACTTCATGGATGGATTTAAGATCAAGGATTTCACAGACTGCAGCAGGGGATTCCACCTGGGAGTCACCCTCTCTCAACCTCTCTCTTCCATTTTCATCAATCTCGTCCACATGCAACAGGCCCTTGTTGCAGCCATGGCAGCCTTTTCTCAGGCAGTGCAAACATGGGAGTAGGCACAGGGAATCAGACAGTCTTTTCATTGTTCCAGGCATCCGACGAGAAAGCATTATTGTGATGTCCTCCACCGTCTCGAATACAATGCATCCACAATGATTCCCTTCGCAGGTCTCTACACTGACTTTTTCTACAGATTGTAAAGGGCGGCATTGCAAAAATATGGAGTGCACATTATAAACATTGGAGTTATGGTTCATTAAAGTCATTAAAGTCTGCATCAAATAAGTGGGCGTCTGCTTTGACAACATTACGACATCACATGTCCGTAGTTCTTCCCTACAAGTGGTCAGTCCTTCCAACCCTTTTATGTTCTTCAATTTCTTATATCTTAGGATAGCCAGATATTGGGGACGATACGCTATCCAAATCCGGCTTCGTAAAATAACTGCAATAAAAGCAGTTAAATTGCCTATGCATGTGATTCCTATATCTGGAAAATTAACAGAACTTGTAAAAGCTTGATCCAACTGTCCAAATGCAAGACCAAAAAGCCATCCCATCCAGCAAACTAATATTACAAGGAACAAGTGCATAATATATCGGCTTTCTCTGAATAGATCCATTGTTGCATGAATTCCAAATCCAAGGGGGAATTGGGTACTCAACTCTAACTTCTTACTGTGCCCGCAGATTTCTATAGCCAAGTCGTTTGGATACAGATTCCTTTTATAGTCGTGGGGACGGTGAGGGAATCCAGATTGTATCTACAGCATCGTCCAAATGGAATGAAAAAAAGTGGGGGACCAAAGTTATATAGCGATTTTTAATTGGTCGGAATAAACTCCCACTGCGTATTGCACTACTAGGGGCGGAGGTTTCCAGGAAGGAATGTTTGGGAAACCAGTTTTCTTTTCCAACTCCACCCTTGCTTCATGGCTTTATCAATTATCTGTCCACCTATTCTCCACATACCACGGTTTTATACACTTGTTTATTGAACATGTGTTTTAGTGTGCTTTTTATTATTTTTATCAATTAGGTGAAATTTAATTAAAAATAGTTGGAATGATATATTTAATATTTTAATTATTAAATCGGTATAATTTTAGTTTTTCAAAAAAAATTCTAAATTTATTTATATATTAAAAATACAATTTAAACAACTAAGAACGGTCATTACCAAAAACTAAACTATATTGCTAAATTCCAATTGAAAAATGATCAAAACATAAAACATTTAAAATACACTTTTACAAAATAAACAGATTTACATCAATCCGCATTGATTTACTTCTAGACGGTGCCGTTGAAGCTGCTGAAAGCCATGCCGTGGTTCTTGAAATTGGATTGACAATGTATCACGAGATATTTTCAGCCAACCATATGCGACTTCCTTGTATGGAGCTTTCCGTAAAACCCTATGGGCCAAGGTTTTCATACAAACAATTCGGATGACTATTAGTATCAACATTAGTATCAATAATTTGGATTCTACACGTCATTACGTTTTTTAAAGTCTTCCACTTCGTTTTATTATAATATTACTAGTACACTATCTAAGTCTTTTATTATCCTCACTTTCATTTCCATGAGGAGAGAAAATTGACTATATTTTAATAATTATGTTTCTTCCACTACATTTTATTGTATTATAATATTAGTAATGGGATTCTTTACGGTATTTAAGTTTTTTATTATATACATATATATATTTTTCATTTTCGTGAGTAAAGAAAATTAATTGTATTTTAATAAATTTGTTTCTTCCACTACATATTATTCTAATATTTGTAATTGGATTATGTATAATATTTAAGTTTTCCGTTACATTTTCTTTCATTTTTATGAGAAAATAAAATTGATTATATTTTTATAATTCCATTGTAAAGGTTTCCACTACATTTTATTAATATTATATTAGTAATGCGATTCATTCTAATATTACTAATGAGATTATGTACAGTGTTTAAGTATTTTATTACACTTCCATTTTTATGAGAAAGTAAAATTAATATATTTTAATATTTTTGTTTGAATGTTTTCCATTACATTTCCCATTAATATTATTAATGGGAGTATATACATTATTTAAGCTTTTCATTACACTTTCTTTCATTTTCACAATGTGGCCAATTAAGATCATTTGCTTCTAGAAATATTTTAAACTTTTCTTAATACTCAGTTAATGTTGCTTGGTAGAACAGTCGATGAGGTGTAGAACAGTCGATGACGGAGTGTGTTGTTAAGCCACTCCGTGTTGAAAAGTTAAGGGTTGGTGTGGCTCAGGCCAGCCAAAGGTTAATCCCGATGCCAAGAAGGTCCGGACAAATTAACAAACAAAAAAAAAAAATTAATGTTGTGTGGTAGATATAAGCTCCAAAACTTAAAAGAAGTGGGTCTCACAATACTCTTAATTTTTATATTTATAGTAATTTCATTTTATATTTTTGTGAGTTTAATAATTTTAAATCATTTTAATTATAAAATATAATATATTTTTTAATATTATCTTATTTTCACTTTCATAATTATGTTTTTTTAAATATTACTTTTCATCTATGAAAGTGGGGTAGGGGGTAATATCTGAAAAAACATATTGGGTGGAGGTGGGGTATTACCATCCTCATATGAGGGTTGGGGGTAATATTGGAGAAAACATAGGATAATATGGGAGAAAACATAATTATGTTTCCACCCTCATAGGTGGGGGTGGGGGGTAATATCTGAGAAAACTTAATTATGTTTTCTCCGATATTAATGGCCACTGTAACGACCCCCTTCGTTACGTCTATGAACGGCGAAGTGCAATAGGAAATAACAAATAAGAAATTAACAACATCACCTAATACATATAATTGCAAACCCATGACATCATAAATA
>JZKD02S1475146.1:4275-47212 GCA_000966675.3 Picea glauca | reverse complement strand
CTCTCTCTCTCTCTCTCTCTCTCTCTCTACCCTTACCTACCTCACCACCTAATTCCACACTCTCTCTCTCCCTCCCTTTTTCCTTCCTTCCCTCAATTTTTCTCTCTCACGCACACTCTCCCTCTCCCTCCTCTCCCCTTCCCTCTCTCTCCCTTCCCATTTCTCCCCCACCCCTTATGTTTTTACCTCTCTTTCCTTCTCTCTCTTTCACTTCGTGTATCCTCCCATCTATCTCTCTCTGTAACATCCCAATTTTAAGCCTTTTGAACTATAATGTATCATGTAATTCTGACTTAGGATGGTGAGCCGGTAAAGTTGAAAAAGGGCCAGAGTGCCTAGGAAATGTAATACTTCATATACATTAATAAAATACATCGATGGATGTAAGACAGACAAGGACAAAAGAGATAGGGCGATATGATTCAATCAGAGAGGGAGCTTGAGGGGATAAGTCTTTTTATTATTATTATGTTTTACCCATAATTGATTTTATGGAGAAAAAGGGTTACATGAGTTTCTTGGGAGGGAGGCCATGTGGCTCTTGTCTTCATGTAATTTAAACATTCCTTAGGGGATGTTTTGGGTCTTTTTCGTCTTATTCCCCTTTTTCTTCTTCTTCCTTTTTCCCCACTCATTCTAGTTATTTTGTGTACTCTTGGTCTCGACATGGATATGAATGGATGTTTGGGTGGCTCTTGGTTAAGTTTGCTCACAGTTGCGAATCCTGAGAGTCCTAGCATGGAGATTCTTGACCATAAGCATTGGAGCCATGGAAGGAGATGGACATATTGAGGGATTGCATGGTAGAGAAGGGAATCCATTCTCTTGGGTTGTACAAGATGGGTAGGAGAGGGTTGGTGTACTTTGGATTGTTGTGAGTGTTGGAAGGCATGTGATGGCTTGAGTGCTAAAAATCATCTTAGTTATGAGCTTGAAGGAAGTTCAGACAGAACATTCCACAAATGAGAATCCTTGGAGCTTCCAGTAGGGAGATTTCTTGTCCAGTCGCACTAGAGCCCTGGAGAGAAGTGGGACTGTAATACCCCTAGTTCGAACCCCAATTGTAAATGTAAATGCAAATGTGCTTAAACTGGTGATATGTTTGAGATCATTTTTGTATGCATCTTCAATGGCATAGTGTGCAGATGTACTGCACACACAAATAATGAAGTGTGCACATTCCAGGATACCGCGCGCCGCAAACTTAAGTGTGCACAATTTTGAGTCCATGGAGCCTTTTTTTATATGTTTTTTTTTATAGGCTGGTAAGCCAGTTATCATAAGCTAGGAGGCTTATGTGTTGAATTAGGTAGGAGAGCCTAGATGTTTAAGGCCAATGAGCCTATTTTTGTATATGTCTTATCATTAATATAATACATCATTGTGTGTAGATCGACCACGATAAAAGAGTATGGGGGACTAAACTCCACTAGTTAGGGAAAGGGGGGGGGGATAAAATTTAAGGATAAGGGGATAAGCTAGGGAGCTTAAGCCAAAAGGGAATATTATATTAATATTCCTTAAAGTATAAAGTATGGATAATTATTTTATCCTAAGTTCTAAGGATGGGGACAAGTGGGACAAAGTAGTCCTCAATATAACAAGTGTCAAGTTGGGAACATGCATACATATAGCTTGGACTCATTTCATTTTGGGATTATTCATTCATTCCATCATCATACACTCACACATTGAGTTGTCCTTTGTACCTTCTTGTACCCTAATTTGTACCTATATGAGTACCATACCCATACCCGCACCTGAATCTATACCTGGTTAGCTTGGGAGCTAGATTGAAGAAGCGGGTTGTCAGGCCCATGGGATACTAATGAGGCGAGTTGTTAGGATCGTGATCAATTTCTCTCTAGGTGATAGAATTGTTGGGAATTGATTTCCCGAAGGTTTCAAACTGCAACTACAGGTCTTTGAGACTTCTTGTCCAACATGTTGTTGAATCCCTGAAGGGAAGTGGGGCAACCGAAGGACTATTGAGAAAAGAAGGGGCACACTTCTTGGGGTGGGACAGTCATGTGGGGAATGAGGGATTGTAGGCTATTAGTTTGAGTTGAAACCTGTGAGGGAGTTTTTCCTGTTTTCTTAGATACATCAGCCTAGTTAGGAATCCCTTTACCCGAATGGATTTTAGTCCCAGCTTAGGCGTGATCCACTGCTGAGAGTGATGAGCATCATGGTCTAAGACTAGGAGGTTCATGGAAGGTATGCACGCAGTTGGTGATATTATTACCAAGATAAGTGTCAATTGTGTGTCAAATTATGTTCTACATTATTATTTATGTGTTTATTTTTATGGGTTTTTCCTATGTGTGGTTTATACCTATTTTTATATTTATGGGTATTGCTTGTCTATGCTGCATGTATATGCTTACTATTATTTTTGTATGAATCTATGCATTTACATAATGTATTTTTCTCTTTTGAGTTTATATATAAAGTTATGCAAGAGTTTCTATGTCTATATGTTTTAATTTGCATACAGTTCGAAATTTTTTACGTGGCATAGCCCAGTTGGATTCTTGGGATGTTACAATATGGTATCAGAGCTCCAGTTTTCAACAATGACTCTGGATGGGCCAAGCAAGTTGAATTGAAGTGAAATTTCACAGAGAATTATTTTGAAGTGGCCAAATTTCAAGTTACAGAGCGTCCATGGTAAAAATTAGAAACAATTGCGTGGAATTGGGCAAAAGCCCCAATTTGTGTTCTTAAATTCATGGGAAAATCGAGAAATTTGGCCAAGTAGTGAGATATTCTTAATTTAATATCTGTTCTAGAAAATTCAGACCTGGAATTGGTCGAATTTGAAGTTAGAGGGAAGCCATGATAGATGGAGCGAGGTTAGTTCATTAAAATTCTCAATTCGTGAATTGAGTTTGGGAAAAATTCGTTCCAGAAATGTGAAACAACAACGATTTGTTGTTGTAGAGGTTGAATTAGTGTTATTAGGGTGAAATTGAACAAATTTCATAGTTGCAGAATGTCTACGATGAAAATTGGGAAAACGTTGGGCAAAAGCCCCAATTTCTACAGTGGAATTCATGAGGAATTGATGCGCATAAAAATGAATGTGTGTAGGTATGCACACTAAAAATGCATGATGCACAGTGAAAATATTGTGATGTGTGGAAAATAAGGGTGCATGGCTACACACGCTAAAATTTGGTGCTGTGTGGTGCAGAGTGGTAATCCGTGAAAAATAAGGGTTCGCGAGTGTACACACTTAAATTTGGTACTGCATGGTGCATAGTGGCAATGCGCATAAAAAATTGGTGTGCGGGTGTGCACACTTAAATTTGGTATTGCGCGGTGCAGAGTGGAAATTCATGAAAAATATTGGCGTGCAGGTGTGCGTACTTAAATTTGGCAATGCACGGTGCAAAGTGGTAATGTGCGGAAAATTTTGGTGCGCAAGTGTGCGCACTTAAATTTGGCATCGCGCGGTACATAGTGGGAATGCGCGGAAAATATTGGTACGTGGGTGTGCGCACTTAAATTTGGCACTATACAGTACAGAGTGTTAATGCACAGAAAATATTGGTGCGCGAGTGTGCGTAATTAAGTTTGTCGATGCCCAGTACATAGTGGTAATGCACAGAAAATATTGGTGCATGGGTGTGCACACTAAATTTAGCATTGCGTGGTGTGGATTGAGAGGTGCATGCTTAATAATGGCACCCACAGTGTGCGCACTCATAATAATGGCATGCGTGATGTGGGGAATATTGACAGAGAACAGAGGAATTTTGTTGGTGTGCGCACAATGTGGGTATATGTTGTCGTGCGACAATGTAATTAATGGTGCATGCAGAGTACTGGTGCATAGTGGGGGCGTACTAAACTTTGGCATGGTGCAATGCATAGAGTGCAATGCACACAGAATATTAGCATGTGACACAAAAATTGCATGCAACAGGTATTAGTGCATGAACCAAAATTGTGCCTGGTGGATATTGGCGTGCGACACAAAAGTAGTGCGCACCATTTATTGGCGCGATAGAGAAGTGATCCACACTTGTTATAGGTGTGTGAAGCATGCACTACCTTGTTCTATAACTCCAGTATTCAAAATTGCTTCCATCAAATGGTGGAATCCCATTTGGAATGTTGTCTTCCATTTCTGCTTAGGATATTCCTTCCAGTGGTTAAACTGTAATAAAGGCAACCTGCTCTAATACCAATTGTTGGAAATACTAAGAGGGGGTGAATCAGTATTTAAAGAAATTAGTATTTTTGAACTTGTACTTCAATCAAATCATGTATTCAATTTATATCCAATCAGAAATGAAGACTATCCAATGAACAATGAAGAATAGTATAAGAGATACACCAATACACCATGCACAATATATAATAAGTAATCATGTATTATTGTTCAAAGGAAGTAATGAATTCCAAAGGTAGCTACAACTTCCAAATATAAATGGAGGGATAAACCTCCAAAAGGAAGATACAATCCTCTAATATCAATAGAGATTTGACCTCCCCATCCTTGCCCCTTCCTTCCACATAGTGTATCTCCAAAATTATAGCGAATTAAGAGTTGGAATTTTTACCACAGGTACCTAGATATGTCTTCTCAATAGCGTCCGAATTTCACTATCTGAATCATTCTATAAACAAATTTATAGAGAAAATGGTAAGATGACTTTTAAATAACATACCTTAGAACACATTACCAAAAGACTTCATCCTCCCTTGAAATTCGGCCTTCTTTACTTTAAATTTCCTTGGAAATTCGAATTATATCTCCTTGTTCATTAATAAACTTGTGTTTGTTAAAAAATAAATGTATAATGAGATGTATTTATAACCTTTATGTCACTTCCTTTTAACATTAGGGTCAACATGTAGTTTTTGCTTCAATTCACATTGTCATCTTCAAAAATTCATTTATCCTCAATCGTGAGGATCCATGTGATGTGCCACATACCACTAGAAGTAGCATGAATTAAGCTATCCATCCATAGGTGTTTTATCTACATGTGTAATTTCCTTCATGTCTATATACTTCGATCAACTGTGGGGTCCAAAATCCAATGAATAGGGTTGACATCAATGACAACGACCAATCTTCCAACAATATCCCCCTTTGTCATTGATGGAAACACTCATGCTCCCCCTGTCATCATGATCCCAATTTCTCTCCCCCTTTGACATCAATGGCAAAGGGTGGGGCTTCTCCCCCTGAGTTCAATGGAATAAGGTGACCTTCTTTGGGGTTTCTCCCCCTGAACATATAGCACTTAATAACACTTCATTTTTATTTCCGGTCTTCTGGTATTTTTCTTCCTTCAAGATCTTCTATGTGTCTTCAATCTTATTTCTCTTCTCTTGGTCTAGTATGTATATGTTACTTGGTCTTCTTGTTGTAGTTGAAACCAATATTCCTGAACCTTCTTCTTTGATTTTTCATCTTCGTGAGTCAAACGTGAGAGTATATCATTGATCACACATTTTACTAACACTAAGGAGATTATGCTTCAAGTATTCAACCAATATGACATTCTTCACTTTTACATTTTTGCTTCCAATCTCTACTACACCTTTTCCAAGTATTTTGGCAGATGAGTCATCTCCAAATGCAACATTTCCACCCTTTCTCTTCAAGCTGATGAATTTGTCTTGATCCCCGGTCACGTGTGAAGAACATCCACTGTCTATGTACCATTCATATTCTTCTTTACATACTTCAGTAGTCAATGCTATTCGACAATCTTCATTGTTTTGAATCTCTTTCCTTCTCCATATTGTGGTTGGCATATGGACATTTGGCATAGGATTATCTTCCTTCATCTCTCTGCAATATCATTCTTTGTGACCAAGATTATTGCACTTGTAGCATACAATATTTTGATTCATTAATGGGTCAAATGGATTATATTTTTTGTTGATAGGTCTGCGAACATTTGCATATCTAATATTTTCACCATTCATGTATCTTGCATAGTTGTTCCTTTCATTGATTCTACAATTGATTGCCTTGTGTCAAAAATTTTCACAAGTATAAAAATGTCCAAGAAAAAAAATTTGATACCTGGGAGTAAGTGATGTTCTTTGTGGTGTGGTCAATCTGGGTTCACGATCTACTCTTCTATAGTTTCCTTCATATTGAGTGAAGCCTTTTTGGTTTTTGAAGGTAGGAGGTCTTCTTGGATATTCATCTCTTTTGTAATCATTCCTTCTTTTCGGCATCCAGGTCCACTTCTCATCAACCATCTGTGTGGATCTTTCTTCAAGCTTTTTATTGGCATTTGTATCTTCTTTGTATGAATTTTCACCCATGCATCCAAGATGTGTTAAGTCTTTTGGACCTTGAGAGTTTTTTAAGCTCTTCCTTAATGAGCCAACTTCGTGTTCCAGTTTCTCACAATCTTCTTCTTTCTTCATCATCTAGACATTTCTTACTTCTTCTATTCTTCTTGCTTCTTCGAGTAGAGTCTTCAAGGAGATGGTTTCTTGTCTTAGTTTCTCAAAGTCTTCTAATTGTTTCTTCAAGCTTTCAATTGTATTTTCACAACTACCCAATTCACTTCTTAGTTTTCTATGTGTGTTTTTGAGCTTGTTATTTTCAATCTCAACATGACTCAATTTTTCAAAATTCTCATCTTCTTGTTGAACCATTTTTTCTTCTTCTATTTCATAATTGTATTCTTCATCATTAGACTCTTCTTCCTCGGTATCATCTCTTTCAATTTTCTGATAAGGGAATTCATGTTCAATATGTCCTACTCCTTTACAATTAAAACAAAATAACGCACCTCTAAGAATTTCTTCGACATGTGAGTTGCAACTTGCTTCAACTTCTTTTGCTTTTGGCTTTGCATAAATATATTGTAGCTTATCCCAAAGCTCCTTTGTTGATGCACATGATCCCACCTTGGCTTTTACTATATCAGTCAATCCATCAAGGATAATATCCATTTCCAATTTGTTTCTCCTTCTTGCTTCCTTTTGAGTTGTAGTCTTTGGTTTCTTCAGAGCCTTGTATCCTGAAACAACTCAGAACCAAACATCTGCCTGAATATCTTTCAAGTAAGTTTCCATTCTATTACTTCAATATTCAAAATTGCTTCCATCAAATGGTGGAATCCCATTTGGAATGTTGTCTTCCATTTCTTCTTAGGATGTTCTTTCCAATGGTTAAATTGTATTGAAGGCAACCTTCTATGATACCAATTGTTGGAAACACTGAGAGGGGGGTGAATCAATATTTAGAGCAATTAGTATTTTTGAACTTTTACTTCAATCACATCATGTATTCAATTTATATCCAATAATAAATGAATACTATCCAATGAACAATGAAGAATAATATAAAATATACACCAATACACCATGCTTAATATATAAGAAGTAATCATGTATTATTGTTCAAAGGAAGTAATGACTTTAAAAGTTAGCTACAACTTCCAAATATAAAGGGAGGGATAAACCTCCAAAAGGAAGATGCAATCCTCCAATATCAAGAGAGATTTGACCTCTCCATCCTTTCCCCTTCCTTCCACAAAGTGTATCTCCAAAATTATAGCGAATTAAGAGTGGAAAGTTTTACCACGGATACCTAGATATGTATTCTCAATAGCCTCTGAATTTCACCATCTGAATCGTTCTATAAACAAAGTTATAGAGAAAATGGTAATATGAAATGTAAATAACATACCTTAGAACACATCACCAAAAGACTTCATCCTCCCTTGAAATTCGACCTTCTTTACTTCAAATTTCCTTAGAAATTTGAATTATATCTCCTTGTTCATTAATAAACTTGTGTGTGTTAAAAAATGAATGTATAATGAGATGTATTTATACCCTTTATGTCACTTCCTTTTAACATTAGGGTAGACATATAGTTTTTGCTTCAATTCACATTGTCATCTTCAAAAATTCATTTCTCCTCAATCGTGAGGATCCACATGACGTGTCACATACCACCGGAAGCGGCATGAATTATACTATCCATCCATGGGTGTTGTATCTGCATGTGTAATTTCATTCATGTCTATCTATTTCGATCAACTGTGGGGTCCAAAAGTCATTGTCTAGGGTTGACATCAATGACAACAACCAATCTTCCAACAACAATGTGGGTTTATGTTGTCACTCGACAATTTAATTAATGGTGCGTGTGGACTACTGGTGCGCGGTGGGGGTGTACTAAACTTTGGCATGGTCCAGCGCATAGAGTGTAATGTAAGTAGAATATTAGCGTGCTACAAAACAATTGCGTGCAACAGGTATTAGTGCATCAACCAAAATTGTGCGCGGTGGATATTGGTGCACAACACAAAAGTAGTGCGCACTAGTTATTGGCGCGACAGAGAAGTGATCCACATTGGTTATAGGTGCGTGAAGCATGAACTACCTTATGGTGTTGTTTCACATGCTAAATATGGGTTTACATGTTCAATTTTGTGTGCGTGAAGTCATTTGGATGGTGTACGACAATGGAAAACCAGTGAATTTATGCAAAATTTTACACTATTTGAAGGTCATCTTTTTGCAGCATGTTTTTGAAGCCCTAAAGAACTTTTTTAGATACTAAAAAACCATGAGACCAAAGTGTACCAAGGTACACTATGTCTCTACAACCCAAATGAAAGATCCCAGAGAGAGATTTTTAATGGTGTAAATCATTCGTCAAATGAAGCTTTTATGAGGAAGTTATAGGACAAACAGTGGAGGGTAAATTTTAAGACCCAACTAACTTCGAAGGGCCATAACTTTCTGCTCTGGAATCAAATTGAGGAACAGGAGTAGTATATGGAAACATATTGAACCATAGAAAATATTCCTAGAGATGAATTAAAATTATGGGCATGTTAAAAATGTTTAAGATGGAAAATAATGTACCTATAGCATTCCAGATCAAAAACACTAATTGGCCGAGAACTTCAGCAGGATGTAAGTAGCAGCCTGGAACCCAGAAAGAGGTGAAACTTGGAAAAACTCTCCAAAATATGTATATGAAGAAACCCAATCGATATCCTACCAAAAATCCAATGGAGTAGGTACAAAAATACATAATTACATCACATATTTACACCAACTAGAACTATGAACATAAGAAATTAATGGACAATTTTCAAATGACCATAACTTTATGTTCAGGACTCAGAATTGAGCAAGGGAGAATACATTAGAAAGGTATTGGATAGAGAAGTATAATTATTCACCCAGAAATTGATTTCGGCATTCAATTTTCGAGAAATCAAAAGAAAAAATTATGATGCATTATTGGAACAAAATTGTACATAATTTCATAAATTTGTTAAATTATTTATCCTAACAAATTTTGTTGGCTCCACATTTTTGCAGAGTTAAAAACTTTTAGTTCTCAAGAGGTGAGAAGGTTGAAATTTAGTTAAATATAAGCATAGGTACTCAGGGAAAGAGTGTTATGACAAAAATATTTCATAAGATGATCAAAATCCAAGACTATAAAATGTTAAGGTATGAATCTAGGTGTAGCTATAAAGTCTTGGGAAGCCACTATAGGAACTCCACTCATGTTAGTCAAGTACTCAATGGAATCTAGGCAAAGGAATAGATCATGTAGTGAATGAATTAGTGAAACTACATTCACTCCCAAAGAAACCAATATATAGATGAAGCAATACATTGGAGTCAGATCTATTATAAAAGGAATTGACTATCAAAATGATAGTAATCAGATACAGAAAGAGGCTTAATGAATATATGGATAAAGAGTGCATCATATACAAGGATTAGCTATGAAATTATAGATTAATGCTTCACTTATGGTTATCAAAGTGCGTAGTGGAAGCATGGTATGAAGGGCATCACTTCAAGGGTAAATAAATGAAGGTGCATATAAGTAAGAAGTGTCGGTTGAGGTATAGGTGCATCAATATGGCATGATGGAAGGGGATTATGCAAGTCAGGCTGAAATCAGATTGGTTAGGACAAGAGAAAGAAATAGTCATCAAAAAAATCCAAGTGTTGATATGATCATATAAGGAAGGGATAAATCAAGTACCTCAAGAAGGAAATGGGTGTTAACTATCCAAGGTTACTCAGAAAACATGAATGGAAATATAATTGGGTCATGTAGGAGTTGGATCAAAGGGATCCAAATAATAGTGGAATGTTGAAAATTAATATCAACATAAGATGTAGTTGCAAGTCCATTGTAATGCCCCCGGCCATCAACCCACTTATCGAGTAACGCTACTATGTGAAATAACACTTATACACACACACACACACACACACACACACACACACATTTAGATGAATTTAAATGACTTAACACATTTAAATAAACAATACAGAGTAAACACGGGATTACTGCTAACATACAGAAGTAATGGAATTAACAGTAATTCATAATTGCAATGGAATACATGATAGCATCACAGACATGCATTTTAATTGAAATTAAACACATGCATATACTTATCTTTGAAACTGTAGTAACTCCACCAACCATGTGAAGACCTTCCATGAACCTCCCATCCTTAGACCACATTGCTCATCACACTCAGCAGTGGGTCACCCCCGAGATGGGACCAAGCTCCACCCAGGGCAAGGGAATCCTAGACTAGGTTGAGGTTATAGGAAAACTGCACAGAGCATTTGGAAGGATTCTCTCCAGGAGCCTTCTTACGCCCACTACTCATGGACTCTCATTCCCAACATGCTTATTCCACCTGGGAGTATACACCTTCACAAGAATAGTCCATTTGTGCTTCACTTCCCTCTCTGGGTGTCAACAATAGGCCTGATCAGGAATTCTTAGAGCTCCATAGCTGGTGTTGGACTCTCTCTGGGATAAAACCACTTCTCAGTAGACTCTCTCACCTGGAGAGAGTTCCTCACGGGCCTGACAACCTACCTCTTCTACCACGGGCCTGACAACTCGTTTCTTCAACTAGTTTTCAACTCAATTCCCACAAGTTTAGGATAACAACAATAAGAAGAAGAAAATTGGGTGTGGATGTCCGGAGAAAATGACAACAGGTCACTAAGACACTATGCGGTTCAGGTAACACCGGTTTTAGGATGCATGACCAACAATCCACGCAGAGGTCGAACACAGACTCGACGATTCAGACAGAGGGTGTATCGACTTCTCAATAAAAAAACACAGGCTTTGGGTTTCATATCTGCCTGAGGGTATGCATGCAGAGATCAGACAAAATTCTTAGTTTCAGACAACCAGCAACATAATGGAGGAGGAACCCCAAAATCAACTGACTCTTAAGCTTTTAACTACATGCACCTAGGTTGACACTTGTCTTCCTGGAGCTACATGTGTTCCCTTTTGCACACTTGGAGCTGCATGCGTTGCCTCTCCCAGGATTTAGGATAAAAACATGTTTCATCAGACATCTTTAGAATAATAATAAAATGTCATTCTCAAGGACTTAAGCCCCTAAGATTAGCCCCTCTTTCCAACCTTTAAACCCCTTTTCCCTTACCTACCCTGTGGAAGCTTATTCCCCCATCACTCTTTCTTCGTGGTCGGTCTGCACACAATGATGTTCATATATTATATTAATGATATGCATAATTACAAATAAAAAATTAGGCTTTTGACCTTAATACTTAGGCTCTCCGGCCTAATAAACACATAAGCCCACCAAATTATCAATACTTGGCTCACCAGCCTACAAAAAATGATTTACAATTCATAAACATGATTACAACAAGGCTCCTCCTTGGGGATATTACAATCCCCTCCCCTTATTTTTGCACTGTCCTTAGTGCAACTTTCACACAACATTAGCAAGATTTTCAAAAATATTCAAAAAGATGTGGATATTCTACCCGCATCACATCTTCATGTTCCCAAGTCACATCCTCAGGACCGTACCAAGTCCATTGGACCTTTACAAGCCCTATGGCTCGATTCCATAGCCGTTTTCTTTTATGGTCCAATATGTGCATAGGATGCACTTGCAGGACACCTTCTTGCTCCACCTGAATCACATTCCAATCAATTACATGATTAGCATGAGTTATATATTTCTTAAACAATGAAACATGAAACACATTATTTACAATCATGGATGCAAGTAATGCAAGCATATATGCAAATGGCCCAATCCTTTCTAGGATTTCAAATGGCCCACAAAATCTAGATGCCAACTTGGAGAAGCTTCCCAGCTTCAGGGAAATTCTATTGTCTTTTAGCTTTAGGAAAACATGATCACCCACTTTAAACTCTCTGTGCATTATGTTTTTATTAGCATAACTTTTCTGCCTGTGTTGGGAAGCCTTTAAATTATGCTTAATTTTTAGCATTTGTTCTTCCATTTCCTTGAGCAACTCTGGCCCAACTACTGCCCTATCAGCTGGATTATCCCAGCTTACTGGAGTATTGCACTTTCTGTCACAAAGTGATTCAAATGGGCTCATCTTCAACGATTATTGATACCCATTATTGTAGGCGAATTCTACCAAGTGTAGGTAGTCTTCCCATTTCGATGGTTTATCCATCAGATACATTCTTAGCATGTCTTGTATTACTCGGTTAACCCTCTAATTCTGTCCATCAGACTCAGGGTCATAGGTTGTGCTGAAGTTCAGATTTGTTCTGAACCCCTTAAACAACCCCTTCCATAAATTAGAGGTAAATTTCGGGTCTTGGTCAGATATAATTGTCTTGGGAATTCTGTGCAATCATTCCACTTCCTTGATAAATATGTCGGCAACATTCGCTTCCTTGTGAGTAGTCTTTAACAGAATGAAATGGACATATTTCGTAATATTGTCCACTACCACCATCATTGAATCATGTTTCTTGCCTATTCTGGGAAATCCTATGATGAAATCCATTGTCACCACTTCCCACTTCCACTCAGGAATGGGTAAAGGTTGTAGTAACCCTGTTGGGTGCCTGTTCTCAGCTTTAACATTTTTCCACTCCATACATCTGGCGATGTATTCTACAATCTCTTTCTTCATACCTGGCCAAAAGTAATGGCTATTGACTGCTGCCACATTTTTCTGATATCCAGGGTGCCCAACATAAGGCACATTATGCATTTCATGCAAAATAACAAGTTTCAAATACTGGACATTAGGTACATAAATTATATTCTTGTACAGAAGTATTCCATCAATTTCCAATTTCTGTGACATCTTACCTTGTTGTAGCTTTGCTACCAACTCCCTGTACTACAAATCTATATTTGCAGCTTCCGAAATTTTACCTTTAATATCAGTTCGGTACATGCTAATGGTTTTAGCATGTAATTCATGTACTCTCATGTTGAATGTATCAACAACTTTATTCTCCTTCCCTTTTATATGCTTGATATCAAAATCGTACTCACAGAGAAACTCCAACCACCTACTTTATCTAGCATTCAAGGTTAGTTGATCAAACAAATACTTCAGACCATTATGGTCTGTCCTTAGTTCAAACCTCCTTCCCATGAGGTAATGCCTCCATTTATTTAGAGCGTGTACTATGGATGCCAACTCTAAATCATGAGTTGCATAGTTTCTTTTGTGCTCTTTCAACTTTCTGGATTTATAACAAATTACAAACCCATTCTGACTGAGGACTCCTCCCATACTTTCTTTTCAGACATCTTTACACACTACAAAGTCTTCATTTGGATCTGCAATCCTCAGGATTGTAGCACTGGTTAACGGTTGCTTCAATTGTTGGAAGCTTCTCTCACAATATTATGTCCACTAAAATTTCTTCTCCTTCTATTGCAAGGAAGTGATAGGGTGAGCTATACTTGAGAACCCTGCGATAAACCTTCTATAATAACTAGCTAGACCCATAAAGTATCTGAATTCCATCACGTTCTTTGGTGCTGATCATTCTTTTATGGCATCAATCTTCTCAGGATCTACAACTGTCCCATCCTTCAAAATAATATGCCCCACGTAATGGATCTGCTCCTGATAAAACGAACACTTTCTCAACTTGGCATACAGTTGGTGCTCTCTTAGCACCTCCAACACCATCCTTATATGTTGTTCATGTTCTTCCTTCGACTTGTAATACACTAGAATTTATCTAGGAAGATTATGACAAACTTGTCTAGATAGTCATTGAATACATCATTCACCATGCACATAAAAATAGAGGGTGCGTTCGACAGTCCAAATGACACCACTGTGAACTCATAATGAAAATACCTTGTTCTAAAGGTGGTCTTACTGATGTCTTCATACTTTATCCTTACCTGGTGATATACCAACCTGAGATCTATTTTCAAATATATTCGCATCCTTCAACTGATCGAAGAGGTCATCAATCATTGACAGAGGATACTTGTTATTTACAATTACTTTTTTCAATTGTCTAAAATCGATACACAATCTCAGCGTCATGTCCTTCTTAATCATGAACAGGACTAGGGAACCCCAAGGTGACACACTTTGGCATATGTACCCCTTCTTCAGAACCTCTTCAAGCTGCAATTGCAATTCTTTCAGCTCTCTCGTACTCATTTTGTAAGGATCTTTCGACACTGGAGCTGCTCCAGGCATCAAGTTTACAGAGAAGTCAATATCTCTTTTCGGAGGTAGTTCGGGTACCTCCTCGAATACATCTTCAAACTCCTTTAGTACCACATGATCTCCAATATTTGAGACCTCATCCTTAGATGCTTCCTCCACATGGGTTGCAAATAATTGACATCCTTTTTGTAGCACTTCTTCAACTGCATTGCTGAGATTTATCTGATAGCAACAGTTATGGGAATTACTTGGATTGTTCTTCGATTCCCTTCCTCATCCAGGAAGGTGAATGCCTTGCTATGACAGTCCAAGATGGCATGGTGTTGGTACAAACAGTCCATCCCAATTAGACAATCATAAGAACCTAAAGGTAGAATGTTCAGTTCAGCCTTTGTGCTCAGTCCATTCATGTCCACTGGACAAGACTTAACTAACTCAGTGACTCTTCTCTTGGTTCCTGTAGCCAGCTGCACTAACCAAGACTCTTTATGTTTTCTTCTCGACAAATGCAAACTTCCCACCACTCTACGATCTATATAACTATGGCTAGACCTTGAATCAATTAAAATAGTAAATGGTTGGTTGTTAATCATACCTTCCACTTCAATCATGTGCGACTGAAATTCATCTTTCTTGTTGTCCAGGGCTACATAGATCCTTGGCATTCTAATTCTCATGTCCTCCATTGTTTCATCTTGCTGAACATTATGGACAACTCTCACTTTTCCATTTTTGTGGGGACAATCTCTGTACTTATGGTTTCCCTAACATCCCTAGCACTGAATGGGTGTATGCCTTGGTCGGTGTTCCCCTACATCAACCATTCTCGGCTCTCTAAATGATGGTTGTCCTTGAGGAATGTTTTTGAAAAATGGTGGCTTAGTTCGCTTCTTCCTCTGATCCATATGTTATTTCTTCTTTTCATCCCAAACCTTCCGAAAAGTAGGCTTTTCTCCTTGTTGTTCATATAAGCATTTTTCTCTTCTTATAGTTTCTTCCATAGTCTTAGGGTCATCATACTGAATCTTGTCACCAATGGAAGGTGGCAGTCCACTCAGATACCTTTGAAGCTTTACAGTCTCATCTTTGATGAATGGAACATACTTCAGTAACTCCAAAAACCTACGTTCATACTCATAAATGGTCATGCTACCCAGCTTGAGTTCAAAGAAATCTTTCATCTTTCTGTCATAATATCTTTTAGTCAAGTATTTCTTCTCGAAATACCTTTTGAATTCTTTCCAAGTGATATATTTATCTCTAATGTGTTGCACCTGCACAAGTTGATCCCACCACATGGATGCTTTTCCTTTTAGTTGATACATCATAATTCTTCCTTCTGCATGAGAGGAATAATTCTGCAGTTGGAAATATTTCCTCATGCCAAGCAACCATGTCTGAGAATCTTCCTCCTTCTTATGTTCTCCATCAAAAGTAGGAGTCTTAATCTTATTCATTTCTCCTTTCAGTTCATCCACTCCATACCTCCTATGTTTTCTGGTAGGAGATGGGATTGCACTACTGTGTTCTTCCTTATTGGAATTATTTGGGTAGTGATGTCGATGTCTTCTAACACTCCTTGATATACTTTTCTTCTCAGGGGTCCTACGACTCCCTGTTTTGCTTGAGTCACTCTCCCTTTCCAATTTCTTTTCGATTCTTTCCAAAATCTTTAACAACTTTACGTTGAATTCACCTTATTTTTCATGAGATTTATTCTATCTGCTCGGTGAGTTTGGGCATCTTTCTTCAATCTTTAAATGATTTGCATCATGTTTCCCTCCTTATCTATCTCTTCTCCATGCCCATTGGAGTTAGAACCTTCAACTACCAAATGAACATCCATTCCTTTTACTTCATTCTCTGAATTGGAAGCAGTTTGTGCCTCTTCCATTTATTTTTCACTCAGTGGAAATTCTATTCATATCTGGAACCTATTGAAATTCCTCATCAGAATGTGCAAACAACCGAATTGTTTTAGGCCATTATTCCTCAACAATTCCCACAACATTCAAAAACCAACATGATTTAAAAATGTTCAGTTTTCATGAATTTTTTTATCTCTGCTCGGCTTTGTAACAATTTCAGGCCTTAGCCCTTTTCTCTTAGCCTCAACCCCTGCAACCACGGGCTGTGACCAAACACTATACCAATAAGTGCTTAATCAAGACTTCGAGATTTCAGGGTTTCGGGTGTTGGAAGCCTTCATGCTAACTTCCTTCCAATCTCGCGCCTTCTAAACTTTCGACTCCTTTATCCTCCGGGCCCACAACATAGATATCACCCACCATGGTTGTGACATGTGGTGCACTTAGGAAGTTCCACATCACCCCAGGCAATGTCATCCTGCCCCACTATGCCAACCTTTTTCTTCGGAACCTATTGGCACGTGGTACACATCCCATGTGTCCATGTCCATCCAAGTGGTGTCAGCGTGACCCACTACTTCAACCCTTCGGGACTTCGTAATTTTGGGCTTCGGGAGTTTTTGCGTCCGCACATCCCACTTCTCCCGACAGCTGAACTCCCAAAATTACAACATTTTCTTCTGCTTGATCCAACGGTCAAGCTTTTTTTCCCAGATCTATGGTGTAGATCTCCTCAAGACTTCGGAGTTTTGGATTTCAGAGATTTATGCCTCAACGCACCCTGCTTCTACCGATAGCTGAATTCCCGAAATTACAATCTTCCGCGAGATCTAATGGTCAAGCTTCTTCTCAGATCTATGACGTAGATCTCCTCGAGACTTCATAGTTCCGAGTTTCGAAGATTCGTACCTCAACGTACCTTGCTTCTCCTAATTGCCGAACTCTGAAAGGCTTCCAAGATAACCTTCCTGCACCTTCCTTGGATCTAACGGTCGTAAAGGTTTTTCCTCTTCTTTTGAATAGATCCTATGGCTCCAACTCCCCAAGTGTTGAGCACTCTCTCTCTCTGGTCAAAAATCACGTCGACTATGATTTTATTCTACTGCTACTCCTCCCGAGCTTCGTAACATGACCAAGTAACCCCTTGGCACTCAGAAACATTCTAAGGTTCGAAATTGGTTCCATCTGAACACCATTTCCACTTGAAACCTTGGGACCAAATACCACTTATCTGGCCCATCCAGGCTCAGTGTGGAAGCTATAACTCTGATACCATATTGTAATTCCCTCGGCCATCAACCCACTTGTCGGGTAACGCTACTATGCAGAATAACAGTTATATATATGTTGATACTGAGAGGGGGGTGAATCAGTATTAAGTAAAATTTAAAACCTTTTTCAACTTATACTTAAACCATTCAACTATATCCANTTATTTATACCATTTATGTCACTTCCTTTTAACATTAGGGCCGACCTGACACTTTCTTATTTTGTAATTCTTTTCTTTAATTATCTTGAGGGCCTACATGTACAATTCACTTTGTTATCTTCAAAAATTCATTTCTCCTCAACCATAAGGATCCATGTGACGTGCCACATACCACCAAAAAAAACATGATGTATATTATCCATTAATGGTGTTTTATATGCATGTGCATTATCCTTCATGTCCAAATACCTTTATCAATCTTGTGGTCCAAAACCCATGACTAGGGTTGACATCAATGACAACAACCAATCTTCCAACAATATATACATTTAGATGAATTTAAATGACTTAACACATTTAAATAAGCAATACATAGTAATCATAGGATTACTGCTAACATACAGAAGTAATGGAATTAACAGTAATTCATAATTGCAATGGAATACATGATAATATTGCAAACATCACAAACATGCATTTTAATTGAAATTAAACACATGCATATACTTATCTTTGAAAATGTAGTAAATCCACCAACCATGTGCAAACCTTCCATGAACCTCCCATCCTTAGACCACGTTTCTCATCATGCTCAGCAGTGGGTCACCCCCGAGCTAGGACCAAGCTCCACCCAGGGCAAGAGAATCCTAGACTAGGTTGAGGTTACAGGAAAACAACACAGAGAATCCAGAAGGATTCTCTCTAGGAGCCTTCTTACGCCCACTACTCACGGACCCTCATTCCCCACATGCCTCTTCCACCCGGGAGTATACACCTTCACATGCACAGTCCATTGGTGCTTCACCTCCTTCTCTAGGTCTCAACAACAGGTCGGATCAAGATTATCAGAGCTCTGTAGCTAGTGCTGGACACTCTTTGGAAGAAAAACACTTCCCAACAGACTCTCTCACCTAGAGAGAGTTTCTCACAATCCTGACAACCTACCTCTTCTAGCACGGTCCTGACAACATGGTTCTTCAACCATCTTTCAACTCAATTCCCGCAAGTTCAGGATAACAACAACAACAGGAAAATTGTGTGTGGATGTCTAGAGAAAATGACAATAGGTCACTAAGACACAACGTGGTTCAGGTAACATTGATTTCAAGATGTATGACCAACAATCCACCCATAGGTCGAACACAGACTCGACGATTCAGATAGAGGGTGTATCAACTTCTCAATAAAACATCACGGGCTTCGGGTTTCAGAGCTGCGTGAGGGTATGCATGCAGAGATCATACATAATTCCCGGTTTCAGACAGTTGAGGGCATAATGGAGGAGGAACCCAAAAATTAGCTGATGCTTCAGCTTTTAACCGCATGCACCTAGGTCGACACTTGTCTTCCTGGAGCTGCATGTGTTCCCTTTTGCACACTTGGAGCTACATGCGTTGCCTCTCCCAGGATTTAGGATAAAAACATGTTTTGTCACACAACTTTAGAATAATAATAAAATATTATTCTCAAGGACTTAAGCCCCTCTTTCCAACCTTTCAACCCCTTTTCCCTTACCTACCCTATGGAATCTTATTCCCCCATCACTCTTTCTTCGTGGTCAGTCTCCACACAACGATGTTCATATATTATATTAATGATTTGCATAATTACATATACAAAATCAGGCTTCTGACCTTAATACTTAGGCTCTCCGGCTTAATGAACACATAAGCCCACCGAATTATCAATACTTGGCTAAAAAACCTACAAAACATGATTTACAATTCATAAACATGATTACAACAGGGCTCATCATTGGGGATATTATAATCCCCTCCCCTTATTTTTGCATTGTCCTCATTGCAACTTTCACACAGCATCAACAAGATTTTCAAAAATCTTCAAAAAGATGCGGATATTTTTTCCACATCGCATCTTCATGTTCCCAAGTCGCTTCCTCAGGAATGTACCAGGTCCACTGGACCTTTACAAGCCCTATGGCTCGATTCCAGAACTATTTTCTTTTTCGGTCCAATATGCGCACATGATGCACTTGCAGGACACCTTCTTGCTCCACCTGAATCACATTCCAATCAATTACATGATTAGTATCAGGTATATATTTCTTAAGCAATGAAACATGAAACACATTATGTATAGTCATGGATGCAGGTAATGCAAGAATATATGCAACTAGCCCAATCCTTTCTAGGATTTCAAATGGCCCACAAAATTTGGATGCCAACGTGGAGAAGCTTTCCAGCTTCAGGTAAATTCTATTGGCTTTTACTTTCAGGAAAACATGATCACCCACTTTAAACTCTCTGTGGGTTTTGTTTTTATCAACATAACGTTTCTGCCTATGTTGGGAAGCCTTTAAATTCTTCTTAATTTTTAGCATCTATTCTTCCATTTCCTTGAGAAACTCTGGCACAACTACTACCCTATCAACTGGATTATCCCGTCTTACTGGAGTATTGCACTTTCTGCCATAAAGTGCTTCAAATTGGCTCATCTTCAACGATTCTTAATACCCATTATTGTAGGTGAATTCTACCAAGTGTAGGTAGTATTCCCATTTCGATGGTTTATCCATCACATACATCCTTAGCATGTCTTCTATTACTCGGTTCACCCTCTTAGTCTGTCCATCAGAATCAGGGTCATAGGTTGTGTTAAAGTTCAGATTCGTTCTGAACCCCTTAAACAACCCCTTCTAGAAATTAGAAGTAAATTTCGGGTCTTGGTTAGACACAATTGTCTTGGGAATTTCGTGCAATCGTGCCACTTCCTTCATAAATATGTCAGCAACATCTGTTGTCTTGTGAGTAGACTTTAACAGAATGAAATGGGTAGATTTTGTAAGCTTTTCCACTACCACCATGATTGAATCATGTTGCTTTCGTATTCTAGGAAATCCTGTGATGAAATCCATTGTCACTACTTCCCACTTCCACTTGGGAATGGGTAACGGTTGCAGCAACCCTGCTAGGTGCCTATGCTCATATTTAACCTTTTGGCACTCCTTACATATAGCGATGTATTCTACAATCTCTTTCTTCATACATGGCCAAAAGTAATGGCTCTTGACTGCTGCCACAGTTTTTTGATATCCAGGGTGCCCAACATAAGGCACATTATGCATTTCATGCAAAATCACAAGTTTAAAATCTTGGACATTAGGTACATAAATTATGTTCTTGTACAGAGGTATTCCATCAGTTTCCAATTTATAATTTTCCACTTTCTGTGGCATCTTACCTTGTTGTAGCTTTGCTAACAACAACCTGTACTGCAAATTTGTATTTGCAGCTTCCAAAATTCTTCCTTTAATATCAGTGTAATACATGCTAATGGTTGTAGAATGTAATTCATGTACTCTCCTACTGAGTGCATCAACAAATTTATTCTCCTTCCCTTTGATATGCTTGATATCAAAATCATACTCACAAAGAAACTCCAACCGCCTACTTTGTCTAGGATTCAAGGTTGGCTGATCAAACAAATACTTTAGACCATTATGGTATGTCCTCAGTTAAAACCTCCTTCCCATGAGGTAATGCCTCCATTTCTTTAGAGCATGTACTATGACTGCCAACTCTAAATCATGAGTTGCATAGTTCCTTTCATGCTCTTTCAACTTTCAGGATTCATAACAAATTATGAACCCATTTTGACTGAGGACAACTCCCAGACCTTCTTTTCATGCATCTGTACGCACTACAAAGTCTTCATTCGGATCTGCAATCCTCAGGATTGGAGCACTGGCTAACGATTTCTTCAATTGCTGGAAGCTTCTCTCACAATATTTTGTCCACTAAAATTTCTTCTCCTTCCATTGCAACGAAGTGATAGGGTGAGATATCCTCGAGAACCCTGTGATAAACCTTCTGTAATAACCAAMTAGACCCATAAAAGATCTGACTTYTGTCACGTTCTTTGGCGCTGACCATTCTCTRATGGCCTCAATCTTCTCAGGATCTAYAACTATCCCATCCTTCGAAATAATATGCCCCAAGTAATGGATYTGCTCCTGATAAAACAAGCACTTTCTCAACTTGGMATATAGTTGGTGCTCTCTTAGCACCTGCAACACCATCCTCAGATKTTTTTCATGCTCTTCMTCTGACTTGGAATACACCAGAATGTCATCCAGGAAGACTATGACAAACTTGTCTAGATAGTCCTTGAATACACCATTCACCAGGGACATAAAAACAATGGGTGCATTCGACAGTCCAAACGACACCAATGTGAACTCATAATGACCATACCTTGTTCTAAAGGTGGTCTTGTTGGTGTCTTCATCCTTTATCCTTACCTGGTGATATCCTGACCTGAGATCTATTTTCAAAAATATCTTTACATCCTTCAACTGATCGAAGAGGTCATCAATCCTTGGCAGAGGATACTTGTTCTTTACAGTTACTTTGTTCAACTGTCTGAAATCGATACACAATCCCAGTGTCCCATCATTCTTCTTCATGAAAAGGACTGGGGAACCCCAAGGTGACACACTTGAGTGTATGTACCCCTTCTTCAGAAGCTCTTCAAGCTGCAATTGCAGTTCTTTCAGCTCTGGCATACTCATTATGTAAGGAGCTTTAGACATTGGAGTTGCTCCATGCATAAAGTTTACAAATAATTCAATATCTCTTTTCAGAGGTAGTCTAGGTACCTCCTGGAATACATCTTGAAACTCCTTTAATACTGCACGATCTCCAATCTTTGAGACCTCATCCTTAGATACTTCCTCTACATGGGCTGCAAATAATTGACAACCTTTTTTGTAGCACTTCTTCAGTTGCATTGCTGAGATTTCTCTGATAGCTATAGTTCTGGGAATTCCTTGGACTATTCTCCGATTCCCTTCCTCATCCAGGAAGGTGAATGCCTTGCTACGTCAGTCCAATATGGCATGGTGTTGGTCCAACCATTCCATCCCAATTAGACAGTCATAAGAACCTAAAGGTAGAATGTTCAATTCAGCCTTTGTGCTCAGTCCATTCATGTCCACTGGACAAGACTTAACTAACTCAATGACTCTTCTCTTGGTTCCTGTAGACAACTGCACTAACCAAGACTCTTCATGTTTTCTTCTCGACAAATGAAAACTTCCCACCACTCTAGGATCTATATAATTATGGCTAGCCCTTGAATCAATTAAAATAGTAAATGGTTGGTTGTTAATCATACCTTCCACTTCAATCATGTGCGACTGAAATTCAGCTTGCTTGTTGTCCAGGGATGCATAGATCCTTGGTATTCGACTGCCCATCTCCTCCATTGTTTCATCTTGCTAAAAATTATGGACAACTCTCACTTTGCCATTTTTGTGGGGACAATATTTGTACTTATGGTTTCCTTGACAACCACAACACTGAATGGGTGTCTTCCTTGGCCTTGGTTCTCCTACATCAACCATTCTTGGCTCTCTAAATGATGGATGTCCTTGAGGACTGTTTATGGAAAAGGGTGGCTTAGTTCCCTTCTTCCTCTGATCCATATGGAATTTCTTCTTTTCATCCCAAACCTTGTGAAAAGTAGGCTTTTCTCCTTGTTGCTCATATAATCATTTTTCTCTTCTTATAGTTTCTTCCATAGTCTTAGGGTCATCATACTGAATCTTGTCACTGATGGAAGGTGGTAGTCCACTCAAATACCTTTGAATATTTACAGTCTCATCTTTGATGAATGGAACATACTTCAGTACCTCCCAAAACCTACGTTCATACTCATCAATGGTCACGCTACCCAACTTGAGTTCAAATAACTCTTTCATCTTTCTTGCAAAATATCTTTTAGCCAAGCATTTCTTCTCGAAATACCTCTTGAATTATTTCCAAGTGATATCTTTCTCTCTAATGTGTTGCACCTGCACAAGTTGATCCCACCACATGGATGCTTTTCCTTTCAGTTGATACATCACAATTCTTCCTTCTGCATGAGAGGAATAATTCTGCAGTTGGAAATATTTCCTCATGACAAGCAACCATGTCTCAACATATTCTTCCTTCTTATGTTCTCCATCAAATGTAAGAGGCTTAATCTTATTCATTTCTCCTTTCATTTCATCCACTCCAAACCTCTTATGCTTTCTAGTAGGAGATAGGCTTGAACTACTGCGTGCTTCCTTATTGGAATTATTTGGGGAGCGACGTCGATGTATGCTAACACTCCTTGATCTTCTTTTCTTCTCAGGGTCCTACGACTCCCTGTTTTTCTTGAATAACTCTCCCTTTCCAATTTTTTGATTCTTTCCAAACTCTTTAACAACTTTACGTTGAATTCACCTTGTTTTTCCTGAGATTTCTTGAGATTTATGCTATCTTCTCAGTGAGTTTGGGCATATTTCTGTAATCTTTCAATGATTTGCATCATGTTTCCCTCCTTATCTATCTCTTCTCCATGCTCATTGGAGTTTGACCCTTCAACTCCCAAATGAAAAACCATTCCTTTTGCTTCATTCTCTGAATTGGAAGCAGTCTGTGCCTCTTCCATTTCTTTTGCACTCAGTGACAATTCTATTCAGTTCTGGCACCTATTGAACTTATGCATCACAATGTTTAGACAACCACAATTTTTCAGGCCATTATTCCTTAACAATTCCCACAGCATTAAAAAACCAACACGATTTTAAAATGTTCAATTTTCATGAACTTTCCAAGCTCTGCTCAGCTCTGTAACAATTTCAGGCCTTAGCTCTTTTCTCTTAGCCTCAACCCCTGCAACCATGGGCTGTGACCAAACACTATACCAATAAGTACTTAATCAAGACTTCAGGATTTCGGGGTTTCGAGTGTCAGAAGCCTTCATGCTAACTTCCTTCCAATATAGAGACTTCCAAACTTCCGACTCCTCTATCCTTTGGGCCCACAACACACCTGTCACCCACCACGGTGGTGACACGTGATGCACTTAGGAAGGTCTAGGTCACCCCAGGCGACGTCATCTTGCCTCACTGCATCAACCTTTTTCTTCGGAACCCACTGGCACGTGGCACATATCCCATGTGTCCACGTCCATCCAAGTGGCGTCAGCATGACCCACTACTTCGACCCTTCGGGAATTCATAATTTTGGGCTTCGAGAGTTTGTGCGTCTGCACATCCCACTTCTCCCGAAATTACAATCTATTCTTTTGCTAGATCCAACGGTCAAGCTATTTTTCCCAGATCTACGGTGTAGATCTCCTTGGGACTTTAGAGTTTCAGATTTTGGATATTTGTGCCTCAATGCACCCTACTTCTCCTGATAACTGAATTCCTAAAATTACAATATTTCGTGAGATCTAACGGTCAAGATTATTCTCAGATCTATGGCGTAGATATCCTCGGGACTTCAGAGTTTCAGGTTTCAAAGATTCGTGCCTCAGTGCACCCCGCTTCTCCCGATTGTCGAACTCCGAAAGGCTTCCAGGATAACCTTACTGCACCTTCTCTGGATCTAACGGCCGTAAAAGTTTTTCCTCTCCTTCCGAACAGATCCTATAGATCCAACACCCCAAGTGATGAGCTCTCTCTCTCTCTCTGTGGTCAAAAATCACAGCGGATGTGGTTTTATTTTACCGCTACTCCTCCTGAGCTTCGTAACACGGCCAAGTAAACCCTTGGCACTCAGAAACATTCTAAGGTTCGAAATTGGTTCCATCCGAACACTATTTCCACTCGAAACCTTGGGTCCAAAGACCACTTATCCGACCCATCCAGGCTCAGTGTGGAAACTATGGCTTTGATACCATATTGTAACACCCCCGACCATAAACCCACTTGCTGGGTAACGCTACTACATAGAATAACACTTATATATATACATTTATATGAATTTAAATGACTTAACACATTTAAATAAAAAATATAGAGTAAACACAGGATTACTGCTAACATACAGAAGTAATGGAATTAACAATAATTCATAATTGCAATAGAATACATGATAATATTGCAAGCATCACAGACATGCATTTTAATTGAAATTAGACACATGCATATACTTATCTTTGAAAATGTAGTAACTCCACCAACCACGTGTAGACCTTCCATGAACCTCCCATCCTTAGACCACATTGCTCATCACGCTCAGCAGTGGGTCACCCCCGAGCTGGGACCAAGCTCCACCCAGGGCAAGGGAATCCTAGACTAGGTTGAGGTTATAGAAAAACTGCACAGAGCATCCAGAAGGATTCTCTCCATGAGCCTTCTTATGCCCACTACTCACAGACTCTCAATCTTCACATGTTTGTTCCACCTAGGATTATACACCTTCACAAGAACAGTCTATCGATGCTTCACCTCTCTCTTTGGGTCTTGGAAATAGGACAGATCAAGAATTCTCAGAGATCTGTAGCTGGTGTTGGACTCTCTCTGGGAGAAAACCACTTCCCAGTAAACTCTTTCACCTGGAGAGATCTTTTCACATGCCTGAAAACCTGCCTCTTCTACCACAGGCTTGACAACCTGGTTCTTCAACCAGTTTTCAACTCAATTCCCACAAGTTTAGGATAAGAACAACATCAATAGGAAAATTGGGTGTGGATGTCTGAAGAAAATGACAACAGGTCACTGAGACACAATGCGGTTTAGGTAACACCGGTTTCAGGTTGTGTGACCAGCAATCCACGCAGAGGTTGAACACAGACTCGATGGTTTAGACAAAGGGTGTATCAGCTTCTCAAGAAAATATCACAGGCTTTGGGTTTCAGAGTTGTGTGAGGGTATGCATGTAGATATCAGACATAATTCTCGGTTTTAGACAGTCGACGACAGAATGGAGGAGGAACCCCAAACTCAGCTAACACTTCATCTTTTAACCGCATGCGCCCAGGTAGACACTTGTCTTCCTGGAGCTACAGGCGTTCCCTTTTGCACACATGGAGTTGCATGCATTGCCTCTCCCAGGATTTAGGATAAAAACATGTTTTGTCACACAACTTTAGAATAATAATAAAATATTATTCTCAAGGACTTAAGCCCCTAATCTTAGCGCCTTTTCCCTTACCCGCCATGTGGAATCTTAGTCCCCCATCACTCTTTCTTCATGGTCAGTCTACACGTAGCAATGTTCATATATTATATTAATGATCTGCATAATTACATATACAAAATCAGTCTTTTGACCTTAATACTTGGGCTCTCCAGCCTAATAAACACATAAGCCAACCGAATTATCAATACTTGGCTCACCAGCCTACAAAACATGATTTACAATTCATAAACATGATTACAACAGGACTCGTGCTTGGGGATATTACATCCATGATCATCCTAGGATAATGGAAGAAGAAATCATGAGGTATATATCAAGCTAATGGGAATGTAGGGAAACACTCCATGAAGGAAAACAATAATAATAGAGGATTTTTTATGCATTCCAAAGGTATTAAAGATATTTCCACAATAGCATGGAGATGGCAAGGCCAAGAAACACTTAAAAGTAAAATGAATCTTTGTAGAGAGTCGACAAGGAACCAGGGAGAAACAAATGGTTCTATGCATGGTTTTGAATGAAAAGGAGATGGTGATTGAGAAAAATCCATCTCAAGTGGCATAGATCCATGGGTGACATTTCCAAGGGGTGGAATTATCCCTTGAAATTATGATGGTAAATTAAAAGCAGTATTAAGTACTTTTAATTAATTCTATGCAGCTAGAGAAGGAGGCATATGTGCATCCTTATAGTATGCTAGAGATTGGCTATGTAAGCCAAGTTTGAGGCTAGTTGGCAAGGAGAAGAGAAGAGTGCAAGAAAACTCAAATACTAAAGTATTCATGTTGAGATTCAACAAGAAGATCCTAATGAAAATTATGCACCTACACTAGGATGGAGCCTCAGGGTATTTTTAGGTGGAATTCTATTTTTAGATGATGAGAAAATTCTATTTATAGATGATGTATATTTATAGATGTTGAGCGAATTCTATTTATAGATGCATGTCGACTATTATTATCCCTTAATAATAGTTGGACAATAAATATTAATCTATTCTCAATGGGCACTTGGAAATAGTTAACTGAAGTGGTAAATCAGTTAGCTATAGGAAATTCAAGTTCAAAGGTTGACTGGTGGGACCTGCAAGTCGAATTAGTTGTAACTGAGTGATCCGAAGTTGTAATAGAGTTGGATGTGTAGTTATGTGAGTTGTGAAGTAGTTTAACTCAATTAAGTGAGGTAAGCTCATTTGTACTAGTTGTAACTGATCTTACAATAGTGAGAGATCAGTGAATTAATTATTAATTAATTCACAATCAATGATCTCACATGCAACTGAAGATTTACCATTTTTAACTACATGCATGTCAGATCCAGTGGAGACCCAGTTGAGATAACAGGTGAAAGGGACAGTTTGACTATTAATTGTGACATTAGTTAGTGAAATCATGCAACCACACACACAGTGGATGTGCTCATGAGGATTGCGCAGCCCAGGCAAGATGAATTCATTCATTAAAGGGTTTTCCATTAGCAGGGATTGCGTAGAGGAGGTAGGCTATCTAGAAGTAGTAAATCGACAAATAAATTTGCCAATTTTTGTATGACAGTGTGCGACAAATGTATATTGTACTGAGAGATCTTGGATTAGAGTATTGTATGAGATTGTTTCAAGATCCATGATATATACATAATATATGATAGTGGGGTTTTTATCTTTATTCTTTCTCGATAAAACATCTGTGTTATGTGTGATTGATCTTTCTTCTTGATATTGCAATTGGCGTTCGTGTTTTAAATTCCGCAAGAATATTTGTAGAAGTGATTCTGTATTTAACAGTGGCATATAATTGTTAGATCAGGAGAATCCAAGCAATACATAATTTGTCTTAAAATTTCTACAATTCATTCAAGAAAGAGTTGAAGTAGTTCAGTCCAAAAAGTAAATGGATGTTGAAGATCCAAAGTCTATAAGACAACATGATTGGAATTATAATTCATCCAAGTATGAGTTGGGATAGATGGATCCAGAAAATAAATAAAAGTTGAAGGTTAATAATAGTTTAGTATTTGGATGGAAAAGAAAAGGCATCCAAGAGTGATTTGGCTAGAAAGTGCTCATGTCATAAATAATCATGCATAGTAGTTACAGTGAAGAGCACATGAAGATTCAGGAATCCAGAAGAATTGAAGACTTCTGGTATAAACAAGGAAAAGTGGTATAGAGAGAAATAATTTGTTGCAATTACTGTAGCAACAAGTATGTTATGGCTTGTTAGGATAGCCATAAAGTGAGAATGCTTGCATGTTTGCAAGTGTTGTCAATGATGTTGTTGCATATGGAAGGAAGCAATAGAAAGTTCAAATGTTGATTATAGGATTGATAAAGAGGCATGAGAGATTCTACTGTCATCAACTAATTAGGTGGTATTAAATTTGTTTAATGGAAGCCATGCAAGTAAGTATTTATCTTTTGAAATTATGTTGCATAATTTCCAAAGGGAAATTCAAGTAAGAATTTCCCAAAATTGAATGTTTATAATACACAATATGGTATTGTTTAAGTGTATTAACATGAATAAATTACCACTAGGTGTGGTAAAGGCTAGAGGCATGTTAGAGTTATCAAAACTTTTTATCTTTTGAATGCACACACTGACATAGTAGCATGTCATGTTAATTTGTTTATGAGGTAATAATCAAAGAAATAAAAGATAAAAACTTGTTATAGGAATGTTGCTAGGAAAGCTAGTCATATATGAGACCAGGACATGGTTGGATATGGCAAGGTATGAATATATAAAGGTTACATGCCACACAAATACCCAATGATCTTTCTACCTTTAAATAAAACTTTGAATGCAACCTTTTTGCTAACACTAATGTACACCACAGAATTATATTCTTGGTGTAGTGTTTGGGTTGAAAAGGAAGGAATCCAAATAATAGATAAGACAATGGGAAGTGTCTGGAGAATGTATCAAGACCTTGGCCAGATTTACAATTTATGAATGGTGAGATATATGACTTAGATAAAGATCATTCTGAAAATCAATGAAAATGTGCATTGAATAGATATGCATTGAGAGTTGCACTCATGCCTAGTAAGTGGCAGAGTTGCACTCATACATGATAGAATTGTATACTTAAATGCATTTACTGAATGCATTTTGTGAGTGCATGTATATATGTTTTTGAACGGAAGTAATTATATTAACGACATAAATGTTGCTAACTCATGGAGATGAGAACAATTCAGGAACTGTTAGACCTTGCAACATGAAAGTTGCAATTCAGGTAGTCACAGGAATAGTGACTACAAAAAATCGTTTGTTCAAAAAATTGAAATAACGAACTTACTGTTATTAATTGTGAACATGCATATGCATATAATGATGAGTCATTCTATCTAATAAATTGTTTGGTAATTGTGATTGGATTGCTAGGTGTAGAAAAGTTTGAGATCACTGCATAAGGTTTTTGTACATATCACAATTAAAATATGATGTATATGAAATACTGACAATCTATTAGTTGTATGCAATAAAGAATCATTGCAGGAAAAATGGTATTCAACATGGTCCTTGATAAAATCCAAAAGGAAGATTGCATCCTATTATTGCAACAACGATGAAAAAAATTGTGAAATATAATTTCATATGTTGGGAAAACTCGAATTCCTTGTGAAATTAATTTGATTTCTAAAATGAAATTTTTATAATGTTCTCTCATGATAACTGCATGTGTGTGATGCAGATGAGATAATCTTGATTTAAATTTGGAATGTTTGGAAAGAACAACTATTGTTGAGGACACTAAATCCCTATCATTGTAGAACCTTGGTGGGGTTCTGATAATGGGTTAGCGCTCTCCTTGTGTGTGAAATCCTTGGAAATATGGATTGTTGAAGGACTGTGTAGTAGTGAATGGATGTCTGAGCTTGGAAGGGTGAGTGAAACAATGAGGAGGAAACCCAAGGGTGATTATTTCATGGTAGCTTCCATAAGGAGGGCGTTTCAAATGAAACAGGAAACATGAAGATGCTATGTGGGAAGAATTCCCACATATTTTTGAGGATTTTTGAAATTTTGGTTATATATGTGTACATAATGCACCAAGGATAGTACATAAATAAGGGGAGGGGATTGTAATACCCCTAGGTCGAACCCCAACTGTAAATGTAAATGCATATGTGATTAAGTTGGTGAGTTGTTTGATATCATTTTTATATGCACCTTCAATGGCATAATGTGCACATGTACTGCACACTAAAATGATGAAGTGTGCACATTCCAGGATACCGCACGCCACAAACTTAACTGCACGATATTTTGAGGCCAGGGAGCCTTTGTGTATATGTTGTGTTTTATAGGTTAGTGAGCCAGTTATCATAAGCTATGATGCTTATGTGTTGAATTAGGTCGGAGAGCCTAGATGTTGAAGGTCAGTGAGCGTATTTTTGTATATGTATTATCATTAATATAATACATCGTTGTGTGTAGACCGACCATGATAAAAGAGTATGGGGGACTAAACTCCACTAGTTAGGGAAAGGGGCGGGGGTAAAATTTAAGGATAAGGGGCTAAGCTAGGGAGCTTAAGCCAAAAATGAATATTATATTAATATTCCTTAAAGTATAAAGTCTAGATAATTATTTTATCCTAAGTTCTAAGGATGGGGACAAGTGGGCCAAAGTAGTCCTCAAAATGACAAGTGTCAAGTTGGGAACATGCATACATATATCTTGTACTTAGTTCATTTTGGGATAATTCATTCATTCCATCATCATTCACTCACTCATTGAGTTGTCCTTGGTACCTTCCTGTACCGGAATTTGTACCTGTATGATTACCATACCCGTACCCGTACCTGGATCTCTACTTGGTTAGCTTGGGAGCTAGATTGAAGAAGCGGGTTGTCAGGCCCATGGGATATTGAAGAGGCAGGTTGTTAGGCTCGTGAGAAATTTATCTCCAGGTGAGAGAATTGTTGGGAATTCATTTCCTGAAGGTGTCAAATTGCAGCTACAGGGCTTTGAGACTTCCTGTCCGGTCTATTGTTGAAGCCCTGGAAGGGAAGTGGGGAAACTGAAGGATTGTTG
The DNA here is from genome assembly GCA_000966675.3 of Picea glauca. Lineage (NCBI taxonomy): Eukaryota > Viridiplantae > Streptophyta > Pinopsida > Pinales > Pinaceae > Picea > Picea glauca. Next base: position 15,477 of record JZKD02S1475146.1, on the reverse strand, counting down.
AGAAGAGAAGGAACACACTTCCTGGGGTGGGACAAACATGTGGGGAATGAGGGATTGTAGGATGTTAGTTTGAGTTGGCACATGTGAGGGAGTTTTTCCTATTATCTGAGATACATCATCTTGGTTAGGAATCCCTTTACCCAGCTGGAGTTTAGTCCCAGCTTGGGGGTGACCCACTGCTGAGAGTGATGAGCAACATGGTATAAGGTTGGGAGGTTTGTGGAAGGTATGCACGTAATTGGTGATATTATTACCAAGATAAGTGTCAATTGTGTGTTAAATTACGTGTTGCATTATTATTTATGTGTTTATTTTTATGTATTTTTCCTATGTGTGGTTTATACCTGTCTTTATATTTATGGGTATTTCCTGTCTATGTTGCATGTATATGTTTACTATTATTTCCATATGAATCTGTGCATTTACAGAATCTATTTGTATGTTTTGAGCTTTATATATAAAGTCCTGCAATAGTTTCTGTGTATATATGTTTTAATTTGCATACAGTTCAGAAAATTTTAGGTGGAATAGCCTAGTTGGATGTTGGGGATGTTACAGGGACAGCCTAAGGGACTGCATGGGAGAGAAAGGTGTTCATTTCTTTGAGATATCCAAGCTGAGAGGGAAAGATACATGGAAATTCAGATTTGTTGTGTGGTTGGGAAACCTGAGAACTAGTTAACCAACTATTTTGTGTGTAGACTTGGCCTAGGACCCATTCTTGTGGATTCATAGCCCTGACTCAAGGGTGACCTGTTGTTGAGATTAAAAGAAAAACAATGTCTATTGTTGGGAGGAACTTCCTTGGTCTGTAGCCGGTTGGTGAACGTTTACTTGCATAGATAAGTGCTCTCTGTGTTTTTTGTGTAATGTTTATTTCCAATATGTATTTAATTATCTCTGAGATATGTATTTTTAATGCGCCTGTCTACTGGTTAATTTTTTTGCATGGAATGTTGTTTACTATTTTATGATTTAGTAGGGATCTTGTCTTATTCATGTGGTTTTAATGCTTCTTTTATCAATGAGAAGTCTTTTGATTTTGAGATAAGTTCAGAGACCTGAGTCTTGGGACTACATTGTGCCCCGCCTGCTGGTGAATGGGTGTGTTGCAGCTTGTTTAAGTAGTGTAGCTTAGCCTGTGGGAGGCTGGGTATGTTACAAATTGGTATTATAGATATTGGTTGAAACACCAGGCTGGTATGGGCTAGATATATTGGTCAGAGTCTCGTGGTTGAGATCAATTTATGACCTTGAAATCATGAAGCTCAGGAGGAATGGCATTGTCAAGTCCGTGCAGAAGATATAATGTCATAGATCCTTTATAAGGGATTGAAGGATCGTGACTGTCCCTTTCAAATTCAAAAGTGATCACCACCGTGGGATCAAGAAAGACCTAGATCGTTGGATCATAGGGCAGGTGAACAAGGGTCATCCGATGAAGGCAAAACCAGAGGTTGGGGTAAGGTTGAGTCCTAGTTGTCAGATCTAGATTCTTTATCACCAGTCGTCGATCGAGGCTAAATGAAAAAGGTAAGACTTCATAACTTTGTTGCTTCGGCGATCTTGGAAGGCAGGAAAAGCCTGAACTGCCAAAGGTCGGAGTCACGAAGTCGCGTCAACCGTCTGATATGATACGAGGCACGGGGGAATCTCCTCTGTCAATCATGGTCAGTTGGCGTTGACCACTTCAGTATTTTTCACTCTGGGATTTTTAAACCTTGTTGAACTGCTACAACCCAGAGCCCCGGAGCTTCAAAGTCCCAAAATTCCCGTCAATCGTTAGATTGAGGGAATCACTTCAAGAGTGTTGCGGGGCGTTGGATCTAGCAGTGGTAGAAGGGTAGTGAAGTTCAGGCTTCAGTACTTCACCACTCTAGAAATTACTAAGTATGTTGCAGAGAAAACCCCTGAAATCGTCGGAGCTCCAAAGTGTCAAATTCACAAAGTGTAAAGTCGAGAGGTCATGCAGACCGTCGGATCTGGAACTGTGATTATGGATAGTCTCTATGATTGATGATGTGGCTTAAGCCACGTGGTAGGGGTGCCATGTGGGGACACGTGTTACCCAAATTTGATACCTTTTGGACCCCTATATATTTGTTTTTAAGTGACACGTGACACACGTTCCATGGGTCCACGTCACCCTAGGTGACATTAGCATGTTGTGTCATCTCCAGGACCATGTGACTCTGAGGGTGTCCAAGTTTCTGTCAGGGAAAAGTGTTGAAGCGCCAAGTCGCAAAGGCACATAGACCGTCGATCTGAGATCCCTCTGGGACCTCTCTCAATCGTTAGATCAAACAGGGGGAGCATAGGTAATCACTTTGGAGGATTTTCACTCCGGGGAAGTGGGAGACTCGGGAATGGAAATATCACAGACCCCTGGACCACTGAATTTTTGAATTGGTTGGGAATCGTCCATATCAACGCTTGATTAATTCATAGTCATTGATCTCATTGAAGCCTTCAGTTGGGGCCATGACCATCCATTCGATGGGATATTGAATCTCGACCATTCGTTTTTTCTAGTGGAGATATCAAAGGCTTCGATGAATTGTAACTCCGAGGGAAATCAAAATTTGGAAATGGAGAACAGTCGAAGGCTAAAGTCCGGAGAACTTGGTCCCATCTTTGGTCTCATGCTAAGGTAAAAATGGCCTTGGAAGTAAACTGACCCTCCGACATGGTGTTCACGCAAGATCCCATGTGGAAGAACACATAGAAAGGCACTAAAGAGTGATTAAGCCCATGGTTTCGAACCGTGGTCATGTGGAACTTGGTTGAAGGAAGGTGTCTGGATAGAATTTGATTTCTATATCAGCTAAGGGGGCTGAAAGTTGTTTTTTTTTCAAGGAGCCCTAAATTTCATCTCCGATATTGAATTTGGGAGAGATTTCAATCGTTGGAAATCTGATTCAGAGGAGAATGACCTAGAATCTTTCTATTTTGGATAATTGTTATAAGTGATATAATTTTCCTTCATGAATTAAACAGAAAAGGTACATGTAAATTTAATTTACAATTTTTGTATGATATGTATAATTCTAACTAGATGATTGCTTGCATATTTTGGCAATATTAGAGGTATAGTCAGATCAATTCTAGTCTAGGATCATATGTTAAGGTCATGGGAGCATGACAGAGCTTACAAGAGTTGGATGATGCAATCAAGAGCTAAAGATAAAGTAATGAAAGGTGGACAAATAACTCAAGAATAGTGGAACAAAAGTATTAGTAAAAAACCACAAAATTTGAATAAACTGTAGGTATAACAAAAGAAAGAGTCCTCACATAAGATACAAAGCTAGCATGTTAAATATGTCATGGATGGGTATAAAAGGAAAAGTATGACTGCCTATCCTTGAAGGAAGAGAGTTGTAGACATTTACAAATCTTAAGTGTGAAATAAATCCACTTTTGATATCATTGTTCACAACGGAAGCAGGATGCCAATGCAAAGAAATTGAATGCTCTCTCACTTGAAAAGTGTCCCTAAATGAAAATGAAAATGGAATTCCATTGGGGAATGGTATTAATTGTGAAAGGTATGGTTTCACTAGGAAATGTTAATGAAGTAACCTAATGGACAACTAGGCGTAACAATGTTTGATTCCAGAGTGTTGTGATAGTAGAGTGATGAAATGTTTTGAGCTACTTCATTCCAGGGTGTTGGAATGTCTCATAAAGGTAAATTTTGGATATGACTACCCAAAAGGAGTTGTTGCAATTTGAGTACATTGGTTGGTTTGTAGAATTTCCAAGGGGAACTTGGATGGAAATTATTCAGACCAGGGAATCATAGTGCAGATGAGAATAATGGGAGCACACAAGGAAACGAGGATCTGAAGGAGTTCAAGGAAAACCAACTACAACATAAATAGATAAATAAATAAGTGAGTTGAAACAGAATTCCACTAGAGTGCATGAGGCATGCAATGAAGTTAAAATGCATATGCATTAGTAGGCATGCTGACAGTAAATGCTTGGTGCATATGGATGTGTAATTGCACATGATTGGATATGCATATAACATGTTTGTGAACTTAGAATAGTATATTATTATGAAATAATGATTGATTATTACTAATGATGGATTATGTATTTAGGAAAAATGATATAATAGGGAAAAACACAACTTTTAATCCACACACAGATGGGAAAATATAGGTGGTAAAAAAAATGGTGGTACATCTATTTCAAGGATATTGCAATAAGCATCCTAAGTTATGGGTGAACAATTACCTTATGCACAACATGCCTACAATAATGCCATGCATTCTTATACTTAAAGAAATCCTTTTGAAGTATGTTTGGGATACTTTCCTAAATCATCTATGGAATTTGATTTTGGAGAAGAAAGTAAAGAGGATGGAAAGTATGATACAGATAAAGCTAAAAGTTTCATTCAGAAGATCTAGTAGGTACATCAAGTAGTACATGAACAGTTGGATAAAATCCAAGACAAATACAAGGAAAGACATGATAAACATAGGATTCATCATCAGTTCGAAGTCAATGATCAAGTTTGGTTACATATTAGCAAGGAAAGAATGAAGGGTGAAGGTAAAAGGATAAGGAAAATCCGATATGTTCCATTCAATATATTAGAGAATATTGGAACTAATTCCTTTTGTTTAGATCTACCATCCTACGTGAAAATGTATTGAGTGGTAAATGTTCAGAATTTGAAGCTTTATGAGCCTCCTATGATTATGGATGAATATGAAAGTATTCAATATCCAATAGTTGATGATTTTTATCCAAAATATTTGGACGACCTATAAGAAGATGTTATTATTGACAGAAGAATCAACACTTCACAGCGAGGTGATGTGGAATATCTTTGAGTTGGTATTAAAGGGGTAAAACCAAGTAAATCAAAATGGATGGAAATCGAAAGGGTGAGGGAGATTTAACCTCACTTATTTGTTGAGTTATCAAAACTTTTGGTGGTACAAAAGGCTTTCAATGGGGAGGAATGATCCAGGAGGATCCAGGAACGTTCATAGAGGTCCAAGAGGACCCATAACACTCATAGAGGTCTAGAGAGATTCATAAATTCTCAAAATTAATCCATCCCAAATTCTCTCAAAAACAACATCAATGCGTAGATCTCGATGATAACTTTCCAATGGCACAAAAATCACCTCAAACAAAGTTGGTATGAAAAAGTTATGGTTGGTCAAAGTTTAGGTCAAACCAAGCAAAAACTCAAAGTCAAAGGGGACAAGGTTGTTGGAAATACTAATACAACTGAGAGGGGGGGTGAATCAGTTGTTTATAAGCTTAAACAATTTTATACCTTCTTAACAATTATTAATATTTCTTCATGTGTCATCAAGCAACANGCCAAAAATGAATATTATATTAATATTCCTTAAAGTATAAAGTCTAGATAATTATTTTATCCTAAGTTCTAAGGATGGGGACAAGTGGGCCAAAGTAGTCCTCAAAATGACAAGTGTCAAGTTGGGAACATGCATACATATATCTTGTACTTAGTTCATTTTGGGATAATTCATTCATTCCATCATCATTCACTCACTCATTGAGTTGTCCTTGGTACCTTCCTGTACCGGAATTTGTACCTGTATGATTACCATACCCGTACCCGTACCTGGATCTCTACTTGGTTAGCTTGGGAGCTAGATTGAAGAAGCGGGTTGTCAGGCCCATGGGATATTGAAGAGGCAGGTTGTTAGGCTCGTGAGAAATTTATCTCCAGGTGAGAGAATTGTTGGGAATTCATTTCCTGAAGGTGTCAAATTGCAGCTACAGGGCTTTGAGACTTCCTGTCCGGTCTATTGTTGAAGCCCTGGAAGGGAAGTGGGGAAACTGAAGGATTGTTGAGAAGAGAAGGAACACACTTCCTGGGGTGGGACAAACATGTGGGGAATGAGGGATTGTAGGATGTTAGTTTGAGTTGGCACATGTGAGGGAGTTTTTCCTATTATCTGAGATACATCATCTTGGTTAGGAATCCCTTTACCCAGCTGGAGTTTAGTCCCAGCTTGGGGGTGACCCACTGCTGAGAGTGATGAGCAACATGGTATAAGGTTGGGAGGTTTGTGGAAGGTATGCACGTAATTGGTGATATTATTACCAAGATAAGTGTCAATTGTGTGTTAAATTACGTGTTGCATTATTATTTATGTGTTTATTTTTATGTATTTTTCCTATGTGTGGTTTATACCTGTCTTTATATTTATGGGTATTTCCTGTCTATGTTGCATGTATATGTTTACTATTATTTCCATATGAATCTGTGCATTTACAGAATCTATTTGTATGTTTTGAGCTTTATATATAAAGTCCTGCAATAGTTTCTGTGTATATATGTTTTAATTTGCATACAGTTCAGAAAATTTTAGGTGGAATAGCCTAGTTGGATGTTGGGGATGTTACAGGGACAGCCTAAGGGACTGCATGGGAGAGAAAGGTGTTCATTTCTTTGAGATATCCAAGCTGAGAGGGAAAGATACATGGAAATTCAGATTTGTTGTGTGGTTGGGAAACCTGAGAACTAGTTAACCAACTATTTTGTGTGTAGACTTGGCCTAGGACCCATTCTTGTGGATTCATAGCCCTGACTCAAGGGTGACCTGTTGTTGAGATTAAAAGAAAAACAATGTCTATTGTTGGGAGGAACTTCCTTGGTCTGTAGCCGGTTGGTGAACGTTTACTTGCATAGATAAGTGCTCTCTGTGTTTTTTGTGTAATGTTTATTTCCAATATGTATTTAATTATCTCTGAGATATGTATTTTTAATGCGCCTGTCTACTGGTTAATTTTTTTGCATGGAATGTTGTTTACTATTTTATGATTTAGTAGGGATCTTGTCTTATTCATGTGGTTTTAATGCTTCTTTTATCAATGAGAAGTCTTTTGATTTTGAGATAAGTTCAGAGACCTGAGTCTTGGGACTACATTGTGCCCCGCCTGCTGGTGAATGGGTGTGTTGCAGCTTGTTTAAGTAGTGTAGCTTAGCCTGTGGGAGGCTGGGTATGTTACAAATTGGTATTATAGATATTGGTTGAAACACCAGGCTGGTATGGGCTAGATATATTGGTCAGAGTCTCGTGGTTGAGATCAATTTATGACCTTGAAATCATGAAGCTCAGGAGGAATGGCATTGTCAAGTCCGTGCAGAAGATATAATGTCATAGATCCTTTATAAGGGATTGAAGGATCGTGACTGTCCCTTTCAAATTCAAAAGTGATCACCACCGTGGGATCAAGAAAGACCTAGATCGTTGGATCATAGGGCAGGTGAACAAGGGTCATCCGATGAAGGCAAAACCAGAGGTTGGGGTAAGGTTGAGTCCTAGTTGTCAGATCTAGATTCTTTATCACCAGTCGTCGATCGAGGCTAAATGAAAAAGGTAAGACTTCATAACTTTGTTGCTTCGGCGATCTTGGAAGGCAGGAAAAGCCTGAACTGCCAAAGGTCGGAGTCACGAAGTCGCGTCAACCGTCTGATATGATACGAGGCACGGGGGAATCTCCTCTGTCAATCATGGTCAGTTGGCGTTGACCACTTCAGTATTTTTCACTCTGGGATTTTTAAACCTTGTTGAACTGCTACAACCCAGAGCCCCGGAGCTTCAAAGTCCCAAAATTCCCGTCAATCGTTAGATTGAGGGAATCACTTCAAGAGTGTTGCGGGGCGTTGGATCTAGCAGTGGTAGAAGGGTAGTGAAGTTCAGGCTTCAGTACTTCACCACTCTAGAAATTACTAAGTATGTTGCAGAGAAAACCCCTGAAATCGTCGGAGCTCCAAAGTGTCAAATTCACAAAGTGTAAAGTCGAGAGGTCATGCAGACCGTCGGATCTGGAACTGTGATTATGGATAGTCTCTATGATTGATGATGTGGCTTAAGCCACGTGGTAGGGGTGCCATGTGGGGACACGTGTTACCCAAATTTGATACCTTTTGGACCCCTATATATTTGTTTTTAAGTGACACGTGACACACGTTCCATGGGTCCACGTCACCCTAGGTGACATTAGCATGTTGTGTCATCTCCAGGACCATGTGACTCTGAGGGTGTCCAAGTTTCTGTCAGGGAAAAGTGTTGAAGCGCCAAGTCGCAAAGGCACATAGACCGTCGATCTGAGATCCCTCTGGGACCTCTCTCAATCGTTAGATCAAACAGGGGGAGCATAGGTAATCACTTTGGAGGATTTTCACTCCGGGGAAGTGGGAGACTCGGGAATGGAAATATCACAGACCCCTGGACCACTGAATTTTTGAATTGGTTGGGAATCGTCCATATCAACGCTTGATTAATTCATAGTCATTGATCTCATTGAAGCCTTCAGTTGGGGCCATGACCATCCATTCGATGGGATATTGAATCTCGACCATTCGTTTTTTCTAGTGGAGATATCAAAGGCTTCGATGAATTGTAACTCCGAGGGAAATCAAAATTTGGAAATGGAGAACAGTCGAAGGCTAAAGTCCGGAGAACTTGGTCCCATCTTTGGTCTCATGCTAAGGTAAAAATGGCCTTGGAAGTAAACTGACCCTCCGACATGGTGTTCACGCAAGATCCCATGTGGAAGAACACATAGAAAGGCACTAAAGAGTGATTAAGCCCATGGTTTCGAACCGTGGTCATGTGGAACTTGGTTGAAGGAAGGTGTCTGGATAGAATTTGATTTCTATATCAGCTAAGGGGGCTGAAAGTTGTTTTTTTTTCAAGGAGCCCTAAATTTCATCTCCGATATTGAATTTGGGAGAGATTTCAATCGTTGGAAATCTGATTCAGAGGAGAATGACCTAGAATCTTTCTATTTTGGATAATTGTTATAAGTGATATAATTTTCCTTCATGAATTAAACAGAAAAGGTACATGTAAATTTAATTTACAATTTTTGTATGATATGTATAATTCTAACTAGATGATTGCTTGCATATTTTGGCAATATTAGAGGTATAGTCAGATCAATTCTAGTCTAGGATCATATGTTAAGGTCATGGGAGCATGACAGAGCTTACAAGAGTTGGATGATGCAATCAAGAGCTAAAGATAAAGTAATGAAAGGTGGACAAATAACTCAAGAATAGTGGAACAAAAGTATTAGTAAAAAACCACAAAATTTGAATAAACTGTAGGTATAACAAAAGAAAGAGTCCTCACATAAGATACAAAGCTAGCATGTTAAATATGTCATGGATGGGTATAAAAGGAAAAGTATGACTGCCTATCCTTGAAGGAAGAGAGTTGTAGACATTTACAAATCTTAAGTGTGAAATAAATCCACTTTTGATATCATTGTTCACAACGGAAGCAGGATGCCAATGCAAAGAAATTGAATGCTCTCTCACTTGAAAAGTGTCCCTAAATGAAAATGAAAATGGAATTCCATTGGGGAATGGTATTAATTGTGAAAGGTATGGTTTCACTAGGAAATGTTAATGAAGTAACCTAATGGACAACTAGGCGTAACAATGTTTGATTCCAGAGTGTTGTGATAGTAGAGTGATGGAATGTTTTGAGCTACTTCATTCCACGGTGTTGGAATGTCTCATAAAGGTAAATTTTGGATATGACTACCCAAAAGGAGTTGTTGCAATTTGAGTACATTAGTTGGTTTGTAGAATGTCCAAGGGGAACTTGGCTGGAAATTATTCAGACCAGGGAATCATAGTGCAGATGAGAATAATGGGAGCACACAAGGAAACGAGGATCCGAAGGAGTTCAAGGACAACCAACTACAACATAAATAGATAAATAAATAAGTGAGTTGAAACAGAATTCCACTAGAGTGCATGAGGCATGCAATGAAGTTAAAATGCATATGCATTAGTAGGCATGCTGATAGTAAATGCTTGGTGCATATGGATGTGTAATTGCACATGATTGGATATGCATATAACATGTTTGTGAACTTAGAATAGTCTATTATTATGAAATAATGATTGATTATTACTAATGATGGATTATGTATTTAGGAAAAATGATATAATAGGTAAAAACACAACTTTTAATCCACACACAGATGGGAAAATATAGGTGGTAAAAAAAATGGTGGTACATCTATTTCAAGGATATTGCAACAAGCATCCTAAGTTATGGGTGAACAATTACCTTATGCACAACATGCCTACAATAATGCCATGCATTCTTATACTTAAAGAAATCCTTTTGAAGTATGTTTGGGATACTTTCCTAAATCATCTATGGAATTTGATTTTGGAGAAGAAAGTAAAGAGGATGGAAAGTATGATACAGATAAAGCTAAAAGTTTCATTCAGAAGATCTAGTAGGTACATCAAGTAGTACATGAACAGTTGGATAAAATCCAAGACAAATACAAGGAAAGACATGATAAACATAGGATTCATCATCAGTTCGAAGTCAATGATCAAGTTTGGTTACATATTAGCAAGGAAAGAATGAAGGGTGAAGGTAAAAGGATAAGGAAAATCCGATATGTTCCATTCAATATATTAGAGAATATTGGAACTAATTCCTTTTGTTTAGATCTACCATCCTACGTGAAAATGTATTGAGTGGTAAATGTTCAGAATTTGAAGCTTTATGAGCCTCCTATGATTATGGATGAATATGAAAGTATTCAATATCCAATAGTTGATGATTTTTATCCAAAATATTTGGACGACCTATAAGAAGATGTTATTATTGACAGAAGAATCAACACTTCACAGCGAGGTGATGTGGAATATCTTTGAGTTGGTATTAAAGGGGTAAAACCAAGTAAATCAAAATGGATGGAAATCGAAAGGGTGAGGGAGATTTAACCTCACTTATTTGTTGAGTTATCAAAACTTTTGGTGGTACAAAAGGCTTTCAATGGGGAGGAATGATCCAGGAGGATCCAGGAACGTTCATAGAGGTCCAAGAGGACCCATAACACTCATAGAGGTCTAGAGAGATTCATAAATTCTCAAAATTAATCCATCCCAAATTCTCTCAAAAACAACATCAATGCGTAGATCTCGATGATAACTTTCCAATGGCACAAAAATCACCTCAAACAAAGTTGGTATGAAAAAGTTATGGTTGGTCAAAGTTTAGGTCAAACCAAGCAAAAACTCAAAGTCAAAGGGGACAAGGTTGTTGGAAATACTAATACAACTGAGAGGGGGGGTGAATCAGTTGTTTATAAGCTTAAACAATTTTATACCTTCTTAACAATTATTAATATTTCTTCATGTGTCATCAAGCAACA
>JZKD02S1475135.1:0-10814 GCA_000966675.3 Picea glauca | reverse complement strand
GTGGAGTTTAGTCCTAGCTCGGGGGTGACCTACTGCTGAGAGTGATGAGCAGTGTGCTCTAAGGCTGGGAGGTTCATGGAAGGTCTGCACCCAGTTGGTGGTTTTACTCCAGCTAAAGGATACGTATAATTTATGTGCTTAATTATGTATGTTATGCATGTCTATGTTTCTTGAAATGCTATCATGTGTTTCGTTGCATGTAGGAAAGTCTACTGTTAATTCCATTTGAGCCTATATGGTAGCAGTAATTTTGTGTTATTTGATTTAAATTCATTAGAATGCATGATATATGTGTGTGTGTGTGTTCTTTTGTGGCGTTGCCTAGTCTGTTGGTGGTTGGGGACGTTACATTTTGGTATCAGAGCTAGTTTGTAGAAGACAAGGTTTTTTGTAGCGTTGTCGACAGAGGTGTTGATGGCCGGATTTGCTACAATATTTTTTAGTGGTCATTAAGTCATAGGTTAGTGGTTGATTTGTGGGGTAGCATTAACCATGGATAATTATATGCAACCATGGTGAACCAAAATTATTGGGTTAATGGGAAGGGGGTTATGGGTTAGTGAATTAGTGGCATAAACCATTGACATATTAAGAACACATTCCATCATAGACACCTGCAGTCACCCATGGTCAAACATTGTGAATCACAATCAACCATATCCATTGTGTTCATTAAGTCGTGGGCTAGTTTTTGGCTAGAGGGGTAGCATTAACCATGACCAACGAAGGTCAACCGTGATTAAACATAATAAACCATCATTACTAGGTTAGGGGTAAGGGGATGTAACACCCCAATATCGAGCCCCAGTTGTAAATGTGAATATTTTTTGCAGGCTGGTGAGCCAGTTTATTTTAAGCCAGAAGGATTATGTGATGATTAGGCCGGAGAGCCTAGATGATAAAGGAAAGAAACCCTACTTTTGTATATGTAAACACTCATATCATTAATGTAATGCATTGTTGTGTGTAGACTGACCACGATAAAATAGTATGGGGGATTAAACTCCACTAGGAAGGGAAAGGGAGAGATAATAACCTAGGGAAGGGGGCTAAGCTAGAGGGCTTATTGCCAAAGGAATATTATAATATTATTTCTAAAGGCTATGGTGAGGATAATTATTTTATCCTAAGTTCTTAAGGGAAGGTGAATGAAGCCCAAGTTGAGAGAAATGAGCTCTAGGAGATCCATGTGTCATCAAGGGTGCATGAAAATATATGTGGAGAAATTAGTTTTTATTCCCATCCTTCTCCATTCACTTACGCAGCCATTTTTTTTGGATCTTGAACAGTTGAATCTCTCCAGGCTCACGCACACCTTCAATAGTGATCTAGTACATTTCATGTTATTCACAACACATCCATACTTTTTCTGAACCCATATTGTGCCTTACCTGAATGTTGTTTCTACCAACACAGTTCCTTGCATGAGTGTGGTTGTTGCCACCACCTGTTCCATAACTTGTTTTATGTTGATGCCTTCACCTAAGACGACACTTGGTTTACTAGAGCGTTGGATAGATGAAGTGGATTTCTAGACCCATGGGATTGAAGAGGCAGGTTGGCAGGCTTGTGAGTAACTCTCTCCAGGTGAGATAATTGTTGGGAGTTGAATTCTTGAAGGAGCCCAACTATAGTTACAGTTCTCTGAGACTTCATGTTCGGCATGTTGTTGAAGCCCTGGAAGGGAAGTGGGGAATTCAAAGAACTATTGAGCAAAGAAGGGGAACAATTACTGGGGTGGGACAGGCATGTGGGGAATGAAGGTTGTAGGTTGGTAGTTTGATTTGGCTCTTGGGACAAAATCCTTCATGTTGTCTATATTGTCTCAGCCTAGCTAGGAATCCCTTTACCCGGGTGGAGTTTATTCCCATCTTGGGGGTGACCAGCTGCTAAGAGCTTTGAGTAGCGTGGTATAAGGCTTGGAGGTTTGTGGAAGTTTTGGACGCAGTTGGTGGTATTCTATAAAAGATAAGTATCAATTATGTGTTCAATTTCGTGTTGTTTATTTATACATGTCTTTATAATTATGAGTATTTCATGTGTACGTTGTATGTATAGGCTTACTTTTATTTCTTCATGAATCTATGCATTAGCAAAATGTATATGTCTATATTAAATTTGTATAAATATATATTATAGAAATGAAGAATTATTATGTGGCATAGCCCGGCGGCCTAAGGCTAGGGATGCTACAATATGGTATGAAAGTGTTTTATAGAGTAGTGGAAGGTTGTGGATGTTACAATTTGGTATCAAAGCTCCAGTTTCCAACATTGAGCCTGGATGGTCCAAGCAAGTTGGGGTGATTCTCTTGCATGGAATTGGGCAAAAGCCCCAATTTCTATGTTAAAATTCTTGGAAAATTTGAAGAAATCGGACAAGTGGTGCAATTTTTGTAACTAATATCTAATTCAAGCAAAGTCCGACCTGGGATTGGTTGAATTTGAAGCGCAAGGAGTGCATCGGAGTCTTCTTTAAGTTTCAAACTCATAGAATATAAATCTATCTTTATGAGAAGAATAACAAACGAGATATGTTCGGGAGGGGATTGAATCTCTCACAACTGTTGGATCTAGAAAAGGAGCATGGCAATTAACCCCTCAAGTCATTTGGACTTCACTTCTTCGGCATTTTTTAAGTCTTGGACGAAAAGGAGGTAAAAGTCATGAATTTTTTAAGTCTCGGAGTGAATCTACGATGTGTATCATGAGGGAATAATGCATGACCATTGGATTTAGTGAGGGACATATATGGGTCGTCGGACCTGTGCACAGGCGAGTTTAAGCCACAAATATCATGGCAGTTCAGAGGTTCGGCACTCTAGGAGGAACAAGTTTTTAAGTTGCATAGAAGAAAATCTCCCAAAGTCGTGAACTCTAGATTGAATCCGAACCGTTCATGTTTGAGGACACATGTCCATAGATTGGCCAGTATTTGAGAATTCGACATTCAAGATATTTGTGGTGTAGTGTGGAGAAGTCTTCTGGAGCCCCGAAGTTTTGAAGATCCAAAGAACATTGTTCAGGAGTTCGGAAGTCCGACATTTGGGAGTTTTGATTTTCTCAGGTGTGGGATTCTCCAAAGTCCCAGAGCACAAGAGTGACGCAGCATGATGACGTCACCTAGAGTGATGTGGACCGATTCAAAAATTTGGCATTCGGGAGAGTTATTGTGTTATGCTAAGAATTTATCCGAAGCCCGAAGCTCTAAAGCGTCGAAGTAGTAAATCTTCAGAGAGAGAGGGTTTGGGAGTTTTCCATTTTAGCGTTCAGAGGAAACGATGTATGGTGTAGGAATAACCTTCGAAGCTCGAAGCTATGAAGTAGCGGATCCCTGAAGATCTGAAGATGTATCATGCATGAGTTCACAAGTTCGACGTTTAGGATAAATAAGGCATGAGGTAGTAAGATCTTCCGAAGCATGAAGTTTCAGAGCTCTGAAGTCCTGAAGCTTTGGGTAAGCTCCTTTCAACTAAGCGCTAGGTCACAACCCATGGTCACATGCGATTGGGGGCCAAAGAAAAAGGGCTAGTGCCTGAAAAATTGATTTTTTAAGGAAGAAAAGGGATTAGAGAAGGAACCTGTGGGGTTTTTGATTTGTACAAACCTGCAAACAAGGGAAATTACAGAAGCCTGTAAGCCTAAAGAGAGGATTCATCATGATTCCAAGGGCTAATTTATCTCTAGAAGAAGAACACATGTACAGGGATTACATCACAGAAAAGACAATTTTTAAATATTCATAACTTTCTGCTCAAGACTCAAAATTGAGCATGGAAGTAGGCGCTGGAAATATATTGAACAATAGTATGTATCTATTCACCCAGAAAATCGAGTTGAATAGTCAATTTCTCAAAAAATCAGAAGAAATAATTATGATGTATTATTGAACCATAAAGGTTCATAATTTTGTGAAATTGTTGAATCCATTAGCCTAATAGATTTTTTCGGCTGCACATTTTGCAGAGAGATGGAAGATACACATGGGGATTACAACTAGGGAGGTTATATCAGAGGGATGGATGTCCATTTGGGTAATGAAGGTGCAAACTCAATTGGACATGGAGAAGGAAAGGAAGAAATCTTGAACCTGGTAGAGACAATTAAAAAATTGTAAAAGGATGTCCAAATTCACAAGGTTGATAATGAAAGTCTTATGAAATCCAAGGAGCAGTAGGAGGACTTCAACATAAATTTAATGCAGAGCTTGAACAGAATAGAAAATAAATTGGATAAGGAGAGTGTCTCAAGCAAATCAAGAAGTCACGGATCTCCTAATGAGAAAAGAAGAACAAGAAGTGTTAGCAGACATCACCATCACTCCCCGAGGCATTCCAATAGGAGAGAACCAAGCATCTCAATCCCATCCCCTATCGGGAAGCATAAGAAGAGTTCTATGGTGGATGAACTACGAGTAGAAATGAACAAAGTTAAACCTCCTACATTTGATGGTGAGCACAAGAATGATGAAGATGCAGAGACATGGTTGTTGGGCATGAGAAAGTATTTTGAATTACATAATTTTTCCTCACACGCAGTAGCAAGAATTTCCATATATAAACTCAATGGAAAGGCATCCATGTGGTGGGATCAACTTGTGTAGGTACAACACATTAAGGAGAAAAATATTACTTGGAAGGAATTCAAGAATTATTTTGAAACGAAATACTTGATTAAGAGATACTATGACAATAAAATGGAGTTATTTGAACTCAAGCTTGGGAGTATGAACATTGATGAATACGAAAGAAGGTTTTTAGAGTTGTTAAAGTATGTTTATTACATCAAGGATGAGACAGTTAATATTCATAGGTATTTGAGTGGATTTTCATCATTCATCAGTGAAAAAATACAATATGATGATCCGGAGACCATAAGGCGAGCTAAATGCATATATGATCAGCATAAAGCAAGTCCAACTTTCCAAAAATCTTGGGAAGACAAGAATAAATATAAGATGGAACAGAGGAAGAAGGGGACTATGCCACCATTCTTCAAAAATAATCCTCAGGGACAACCAGCTTTTAGAGAACCTAGAACAATTGAGATAGGGGGGGGGAAGGCCAAGGAAGCCACCTATTCAATGTTGGGGTTGTAAAGGAGATCATATGTATAGGGATTGTCCCCACAGAAGAGAAAAGGTAAGGACTTTTCACAATGTACATCAAGTAAAAACTATGGAGGACATGGGAAGAAGCGTATCAAGGATCTATGCATTCTTGGACAACAAGAAAGCATGTCCAAGGAAGCATAGTTTCAGTCACATATGATTGAAGTAGAAGGTATGATCAACAATCAAACCATTGTTATTTTAATTGATTCAGGAGCTAGTCATAGTTATATAGATCCTAAGATGGTGGAAAGATTTCATTTTCCAAGAATAAAGCATGGAAAATATTGGTTGGTGCAGTTGGCTACCGAAGCCAAAAGAAAATTTAATGAGATGGTTAAGTCATGTCCGATGGACATGAATGGACTGAAAACTAGGGAAGAATTAAATATATTTCCTTTAGGTTCCTATGACTATCTAATTGGGATGGATTGGTTGGATCAACACCACGATATCCTATACTTTCCTAACAAGGAATTTACTTTCCTGGATGGGGAAGGGAACCTAAGGACAGTTCATGGAATTCCCATGGTAGTAACTATAACAGAAATCTCAGCAATGCAGTTGAAGAAAAGTTACAGGAAAGGATTTCAATCATTTGTAGCTCATATGGAAGAGACATCTAGAGATAAGGTGTCAAATATTGAAGATCATGCATTCCTAAATGAGTTTGGGGATGTATTTAAAGAAATACCAGGGTTACCCCCTAAAAGAGACATTGATTTCTCCATAAATCTGATGCTTGAAGTACCTCTAGTATCCAAGACTCCCTACAGGATGAGTACCCCAGAATTGAGGGAGTTACAAATGCATCTTGAAGAGCTTCTGAAGAAGGGGTATATACACCCAAGTGTGTCACCTTGGGGTGCCCTAGTTTTATTTTTTAAGAAGAAGGATGGAACCTTGAGATTTTGCATGGATTTCAAACAGTTGAACAAGATAATTGTGAAGAATAAGTATCATTTTCCAAGGATCGATGACCTCTTTGATCAGCTGAAGAATGAAAAAATATTCTCTAAGGTTGATCTTAGGTCAGGTTATCATCAAGTAAGATTCAAAGAAGAATGCATCATCAAGATTGCCTTCTGGACAAGGTATGGCCATTATGAATTCACAGTGGTGCCATTTGGGTTATCAAATGCACCAATTGTTTTTATGTGTTTAATGAATGGCATTTTTAGAGAATACCTGGATAAGTTTTTCATTTTATTTTTGGATGACATTCTTATATATTCCAAGTTGGAATAAGATCATGAGAAACACTTAAGGTTGGTACTACATGTATTAAGAGAGAATCAGTTGTATGCCAAATTGAGAAAATGATCATTTTATCAGAGGAAAATCCATTATCTAGGACATATCATCTTAGAAGAAGGGATAGAAGTTGATCCAAGAAATATTGAGGCCATTAGAGGATGGTAAGCACCTAAGAATGTGACATAGTTCAAATCATTCATGAGCCTTGCAGGCTACTGCAGAATATTTATTGAAGGATACTCAAGGATTGCACACTCGATCACTTCCTTGCAAAAGAAGGGAGTAAAGTTTCAGTGGAAAGAAGAATGTGAAAAGAGCTTCCAACACTTGAAGAAATTATTAACCAATTCTCCAATACTAAGGATCGTAGATCCAAATGAAGACTACATTGTATGCACTAATGCATGTAAAGAAGGACTCGGTGGAGTCCTTCACCAAAATGTATATGTTGTATGTTATGAATCAAGGAATTTGGAGTATGAAAGGCACTATGATACTCATGATTTGGAGTTGGAAGCCATAGTGTATCCCTTGAATAGGTGGAGGAACTACCTCGTGGGAAAAAGGTTTGAGTTGAGGACAAACCATAATGGTCTGAAATATTTATTTAGACAACCAACTGTAAATGCCAGACAAAGTAGATGGTTAGAATTTATCAGTGAGTATGACTTTGATATAAAGCATATCAAAGGGGAAGAGAACAAGGTATATGATGAAATTAGCAAAAGGGTGCATGGTATGCATGCTACAACCATCATCATGTACCAATCCGACTTGAAGGATAGAATCTTGGAGGCTACAAAATCAGATTTACATTACATGGAAATGGTAACAAAATTACAACAAAGTATTTTGCAGCAAATAGTTAAAGATTACAAGTTGGGAGAGGAAAAAGTTCTCATGTACAAAGGCATAATTTATGTGCCAAAATCCCAGGAACTGAAGAATTTGATATTGAAAGAAATACATAATGTACCTTATGTTGGGCACCTAGGGTATCATAAAACTATTGTAGTTGTCAAGAGCCAATATTATTGGCCAGGCATGAAGAAATAAGTTGTGGAGTTTATTGCCAAATGTTTGGAGTGTCAAAAGGTCAAGGTTGAGCATAGACACCCAACTGGGTTGCGACATCCATTACCCATTCTTGAGTGGAAATGGGAAGTTGTAACAATGGATTTCATCACCAAACTTCCCAAAACAAACAAGCAGCATGATTCTATCATGGTAGTGGTGTACAAGCTTACCAAAGATGTCCATTGCATTCCAGAGAAGTTCACTCACAAGGAAAATAGCGTTGTTGATATTTATATGAGAGAATTTTCTTGATTGCATGGTATTTCCAAGACAATTGTGTCTGACAGAGATCCAAAATTTACCTAAAAATTATGGAAAGGATTATTTAAAGGTTTTGGAACAAATTTTAATTTTAGCACAGCTTATCATCCAGAATCTGATGGACAAATAGAGAGGGTAAATCAAGTGATTGAGGATATGTTGAGGATGTATTTAATGGACAAACCATCAAAATTGGAAGAGTACCTACACTTGGTAGATTTTTGTTATAAAAATGGGTACCAAGCATCTCAAAAGATAAGCCCATTTGAGGCACTTTATGGCAGAAAGTGCAACACACCTGTAAGTTGGGACAACCCAGTAGATAGAGCAGTCCTTGGGCCAGAACTACTTAGGGAAATGGAAGAGGAGGTTTTGAAAATAAAATAGAATTTAAAGGCTACTCAAGATAGGTAGAACATCTATGCTGACAAGGGCAGAACTCACAGGGATATTAAAGTGGGTGATCATGTATTCTTGAAAGTGAAGGCCAACAGAAGTTCCCTAAAGTTGGGAAATTGTTCAAATTTGGCAGCTCATTTTTGTGGGCCATTTGAAATCCTAGAGAGGATTGTGCCTGTGGAATATATGCGTGCATTGCCTGCATCCATGTCTATTCATAATGTATTCCATGTATCATTGCTCAAAAAGTATATACTTGATGCTAATCATGTTATTGATTGAAATGTGATTTAGGTGGAGCAAGAAGGCACTTTTCAGGTGCATCCAGCGTGCATTTTGTACTGGAAGATCAAGCAGCTTCATAATCGATCCATAGAGCTAGTAAAGGTCCAATGGACCTAGTACACTCCTAAGGATGCAACTTGGGAGTACGAGGATGCTATGTGGGCATAATAACTGCATTTTTTTAGGGTTTTTGAACTTTTGATTATATATGTGTATATATAATGCACCGAGGACAGTGCATAAAATAAGGGAAGGGGGATGTAACACCCCAAGAACGATCCCCAGTTGTCAATGTGAATGATTTTTGTAGGCTGGTGAGACAGTTTATTTTAAGCGAGAAGGCTTATGTGATGATTAAGCCGGAGATCCTAGATGTTAAAGGCTAGTGGGCCTATTTTTGTATATGTAAACACGCATATCATTAATATAATACATCATTGTGTGTAGACCAACCATGATAAAAGAGTATTGGGGACTAAACTCCACTAGGAAGGGAAAGGTAGAGCTAAGAACCTAGGGAAGGGGGCTAAGCTAAGGGGATTATTTCCAAAGGAATATTATTTCTAAAGGCCATGGTGAGGATAATTATTTTATCCTAAGTTCTTAAGGGAAGGTGAATGAAACCCAAGTGGAGAGAAATGAGCTCCAAGAGAGCCATGTGTCATCAAGGGTGCATGAAAATATGTGTGGGGAAATTAGTTTGTTTTCCCATCCTTCCCCATTCACTCACGCAACCTTTTTTGGAACCCAAATGGTCAAATATCTCCAGGTTCATGCACACCTTCTGTAGTTATCATTTACATGTTTTGTTATGCATAGTGCATACATACTTTGTTTGAACCCATATTGTGCCTTACCTGAATATTGTTTCTACCAACACAGTTCCTTTCCTTAGCGTGGTTGTCGCCACCACCTGTTCCATAACCCATTTTTTGTTGTTGCATTCACCTAAGTCGACACCTGGTTGACTAGAGAATTGGATATAAGAAGCAATTTGTCGAGATTGTGGGATTGAAAAGGTAGATTGTCAGGCCTGTGAGCAACTCTCTCTAGGTGAGAGAATTGTTGGGAGTTGAATTCCTGAAGGACCCCAACTTCATTTACATCTCTATGAGACTTCATGTCTAGTTTGTTGTTGAAGTAATCGAAGTGAAGTGGGGCAGCCAAAGGACTATTGAGCATAGAAGGGGCACACTGCCTGGGGTGGGATGGGCATGTGGGGAATGAGAGGATGTAGGATGGTATTTTGAGTTGGTTCCTAGGAAAAAATCCTTCATGTTGTTTGTATCGTATCATCCTAGCTAGGAATCCCTTTACTCGAGTGGATTTTAGTCCCATCTTAGAGACGTCCCACTGCTGAGAGCTTTGAGTAGCATGGTCTAAGGCTGGGAGATTTGTGGAAGGTCTTCACGCAGTTGGTGGTCTTGTATAAAAATAAAAGTATCAATTATGTGTTCAAGTGCATGTTGTGTATTTCTACATGCCTTTATAATTATAAGTATTTCATGTGTATGGTGTATGTATAGGCTTACTGTTATTTCTGCATGAATCTATGCATTAGAAGAATGTATTTGTTTGTATTAAAATTGTATAAATATATATTGTAGAAATGAAGAATTGTTATGTGGCATAGCCCAACGGCCTAAGGCTAGGGATGCTACAATATGGTATTAGGGTGTTTTATGGAGTAGCATGGCCCGACCTAGAAGGTTGGGGATGTTACAGGGGGTTAGTGGTATCAACCATTCACATATTAGGGATGCATTCAACCATGGAGACACATGGTCAACCATATTTTTTAGTGGTCATTAGATCATTAGTTAGTGGTCAATTAGTGGGATAATATCAACCATATGCAACCATGGTCAACAATCAATATTAGGTTAAGGGTTAGGAGGTGAGTGGGTTTATAACATCAACCATTTATATATTAATTATACACTCTATTATTTTTATAAACACCCATAACTAATGAGTAGTACTTATTGTTGTAGTCTAAATGTTTTACAATTGACTTTTTCCAACCACTCAAAATAATGGGAAGGGAAACTGTCTTTTTTTGTTTGAAATTTGGGAAGAATAATTTTTTATTAACAAAATTGCATATATCAATCATTAACATTGGAAAACGAGGTTGTAGTAGGGGTTTTCAAGGGTGAAAAAACAATTTCTTCATTAAAAGAAACAATTTCAATAGTAAAAAATTGAAAAATGAATCATAGAATCAATAGCAATAATCCTTGTTTAAAGCGGTCCATATATGGAATGTATTGATATAATATCTAGAGTGGGAGATTCAAGCTTGACGTACTGATCTAAAATTGAAGAAGACTTGAAATACTTGAAATTATTGCAATGTAAATGTTATGTGTTTAAAGCAAATGGATCAGTTTGCAACACATAGAATAAGGGATTATTCTTGCAAA
>JZKD02S1475124.1:0-10814 GCA_000966675.3 Picea glauca | reverse complement strand
TAATTTATACTGTGATTCACAAAGGATAGAATAATGGGAATAATGACCTGGGTTTTGTTGAGAAATGTGGCCCAAGTGACACGGGTCTCTCACCCAGATTATGTCTTAACTGTGACAAACGATGCTTAAGGTGAACCTAGGCCCAACACAATGTCTCATGCATGCCTTCGCTTCTCGACAAACAAACAAGACAACGGGATCTTTTGAAATCAACAAACCACTATAGAAAAACTAGAAAGAAAACCATTCAAGCAAGGGAGTAAAGAAATATCAAAGAATTTTGGAAGTAGGTGCTAAAATATCGCAGTGATCACAAGTGATGGAACTTCGTAGAAAAATGAATGTTGCTTGGAAAGAATAGATTGTAAGTGGTCAGGTAAAGTGTTGTTGTAATCACATAGCTATGTAATCCATCATGCCATCATGGTTTCAACTTCACCAAAGAATAATATGCTACCCCCTTATACTTTCCCCACTGACTTTGATTAAATAACAATTAGGTTTACTCATATTTAAGAGGATATTAGTTGATAGTTTCCCGAATTCCAAGCATGATAAAAGGGTTCCCAAGGGTGTATTCTTTTCAAAACTCCATATCATAACAAGGACAATACCCTTTCCATGAACACCAGATAGACCAAAAATCGAGGAAAACAATTCAAAAGGCGCAAAAAGGCCCCAAATTGAAATCAAATAGGTAAAAAGGCTCCAAATTGAAATACATACAAACATAAAATGAACAAGAGGTGACTTATGTAGAGGATGACAAGGTCTCTTAGAAGTAAAAGAGATTTAGGTGATGACCATTCATAAGGAATTGAAGTGGTTCTCCATCCAAGGTTTTTAATCGGAAAACATTTGTCCCTAAAACCTCGTAGATTGTGTAAGAAACAAACCATAAAGAATCAAACTTGTGATGTTTGGATGGGGCCTCATGTGCTTTGTCCCATAGTAGGGCATCATCTTCTACTTTTTAATTTACCATTGTGTCTCTTTTATCGAAGGAACATTTAACAATGTCTTGCTTATTTTGGAAGTGTTGGAATGCGTCTTTTCTTACCTCTTCTAGTTCGATGAGTATGTCTAAACAATGTTGTAAAGGATGGAAATCATCTTCTACCTCAGCAATGGCCAACCTCAAGGATGGAATTTGTAAGTTTATAGGAAGGATAACAGGGGCTCAATACACCAGAGTGTAAGGACTTTGACCTGTTGTTGTCTTAGGGGTTATGCAATCAGACCATAAATCAAATTTTAACTTTGTGTTCCGATCACACTTGTTATCTTTGACTATTCTCTTAAGGATCAAAATCATATTTTTATTTTTGGATTCGACCAATCCATTACCTTGGGGGTAATAGGTGGAAGATCAAAAAATTTGGATACCATACGTGACACCAAGGTGAAGCATGACATCAAACATGAAAGATGATCCATTATCAATTAGTATCTCAACAGGGGTTCCAAAATGGGATAAAATGTTATGCTCAATGAATTCTACCACCTGCTTACTCATAGTGTTCTTAAGGGAAATTGCTTCAGCCCACTTTGTAAAGTAATCAGTAGCTATTCAGATGAATATGTGACCAATGCTCGAAGGCGGTGAAACTGGCCCAATAAAGTCCATGCCCCATCTTGCAAAAGGGACTTGGATTTCAATAGGCCTAAGAGGTAAGGAATCTAAATTTTGCTTCTTAGTGAAGCGTTGGAAAGCTTCGCATTTTTGAACCAATAAATGGGAAACTTGGTGGAGTGAAGACCAAAAGTAACCAGCATGTAAAACTTTTGTTGTAGTGATTTTGGGTGAAAAGTGACCTCCACAAACCCCGAAATGGCATTGTTCAAGTGCCATTTGGGCTTGATCAAGAGTCAAGAATCGTGACAAAACCCCCTCAAGGTTTCTTCGATAAAGGATTTGGTCTTGTAAAACATACCATAAAACTTGTAAACAAAGTGTTCGTTTGGATTTAGTATCCATGTTTGGTGGGAAAACACCATTGATAATAAAATACACGATAGGTCCATACCATGGTTCTGAGGCTAATTTAGTTTCATTAACCAGTTCTTCGAAAGAAATCAAGTCATGTACTGGAGGTGGTTCATCTATGACTGAGGTGTGGGATTTGGTTAGCAATTCAACCAACCATTTCCCCCTTATGGTTTTCATCGGTTTAATGTCCAAGTTATATTCTTGCATGTGAATGATCCGTTTGGACCACTTACTATGCATTTTGGTTTGATTCAAGGAAATCACTAAGAGAGATGTCAGCACAAAAACCTTAACTTTGTGTCCTTGGATCTAATTTCAGAATTACTCCAAGGATTTATACAAAGAAAAACCATGTTTCTCCAATGGAGAATAGTTCAAATGGTGTGTATTCAAATTATGGCTTACGAAAGCGATTGGCCTAATATTTTCCTCATGATCCTTTTGCAATAAGATTGCAGAAATTGTTTCCTCTGATGAATTAATGTACATGAAAAAGTCCTTATAGGGATTAGAACTGATTAACAGAGGTGAAGAAGCAATGTCTTTCTTAAGGGACTCAAAATGCTGACGGGTAGAGTGGTCCAATTTGAACCAAATGTCTTTCTTCATAAGTTGATTTAGAGGTTTGACAACATGAGAAAAATCAGGAATGAAGCATCTTAGAAAGTTTATATTTACAAACAAAGATTACATTTCCTTTTTATTAGTAGGTAAGGGAATATTTTTTATTTCTACCACTCTCTCGAAATCAACTTTGACACCTTCTCGAGAGACAATGTGACCCAAAATTTTTCCCTCCATAACACCAAAAATGGTCTTCTTAGGATTCAAAGATATTCCAAACTTACGACATCTAAGAAGAACATGCCCGAGGTGATCAAAATGACTACTTCGTTCTTTGGAAAAGACAGTGAGGTCATCAAAGTATACACCGATCATATTACCCAATAATCCTTTGAAAGCAATGGCCATGGCACGTTGAAAGGTGTTATCGATATTAATCAAGCTAAAAGGCATCTTGTTATATGCATATGTGCCCCAACGAGTAGTGAAGGTGATTTTGTGAAGATCAAAAGGATTGAGGGCTATCTAATTGTAACCTGAGAAACCATCTAAAAGGGACTTCATCTAAGCACCAGATACTTGTTGGAGGATCTCTTCATTGGTAGGATGTGGTAGTTGTCTTTTAGGGACACCCTATTCACATGTCGAAAGTCGACACACAAACGAATGTCACAAGTTTTCTTCCTAACGAGAACCAAATTAGATACCCTTTGTGAGTAATGGACATTGTATAAGACCCTGGATGATTCCATCTTGTATAATTCATGTTTAATTGTTCATTCTAAAGTAGGGTTTTTCTTTCTTTTCCTCTGCCTATACATTTTTGTGTCAGGGATTATGGGTACGACATGGACTATCTCTTGCATATAAAAAATGTTGAGATCCTCGTAAGACCATGCAAAAGCATCCTTGAACTCTATCAAGAGTTTCGTGATTTGAGCGATATCATAAGGAGAACACTGTGACCCTATACGAACTAGTTTTAGATCTTTCTTAGTTCCTAGGTTTATAGGGATGGTTTATTTCACTTTCCTAACAAATTCACTTTTAATACTAGGTGTGGAGGTAGTGGAATCATTGGAATCAAACATGGATTCTAGTACGGACAAACTAGGGGGAATTTTATTTGACTTCAATTGGATTATGTCCCTGGTTTCCTCTTCCAACTCATGGTTGATATGTAAATATTAGAATTCCTCCTTGTTTTGAAGGAACCTATAGATTTGTTCATAAGTATCAAAAACTTTCCAAGAGTCAACGTTATCAGGTAACACAGGTCTATGTAAAAGTTGGACTTTTATATATTCAATAGACCTACGAAGTCTGAAGTGAAGCATGAACCATCCAAGTCCAAAGTATCAACTACGTGGTTTGCAGCCCTAGGTACGACTTGACTGTTGAAATCTAAGAACTTCTAAATAAGTTCCTTATCTTTTCGATGGTATTGTTTGAGGTGAGGGTTGTTTACTTCATATTTATCTCTAATTTAATTCAAAACCAAATTATAATCCCCGCTCACAAACAAATGGTGAATTCATAAGTATAAGGCCTTTTGGAGGCCTTGAACTAACGCTTCATATTCAGCCATATTATTAGTGTTAGGGAATTATAATCGAAAAGAGAAAGGGATTTTATTTCCCTTGGGATCACATAGAGGACCCCGGCCCCAGTTTCATGCTTGAATTTAGCACCGTCAAAATCCATGCTCCGCATCATTTCTTCCAACTCAGAAGGAGGGACATGTGCATCTTCCTGAGATAACACAGTATACATACCCATCCTTGTGTCTTGAAAAGACACATGTTTTGTGTTGTAGGAAGCAGGTATAAATTATTCACGATATTTTGGTTCCCTCCTAATGAAAAATCCGACACTTTTATGAGGAAAGGTGAAGTGGGTTCCTTCCATGAAGTAACAACCCTTTTTTACTTTGCTAGACCATTCCCTTCCTAAAATAATTCCATATGCTTCAGGTATGTCTACTATGATCACATTTATGAGTATGCTCACATCCGAAGCTTGGGTGAAAGCAATGGATAAGTCCTTGATGTAACCAATGGTTTCTACAGTCCTTAAAAGATATTTACATGGGCCTATGCATTCAAGACCCAATCTCTTCATGACTCAGAGTGGCATGACATTGTGCCTCGCTCCTATGTCAATTGAAAAATTATGGAGCAAAAAGTAACAAATCATAACTGATACATATAAAGGAGGAACTCCAAGGTCTAGATCAATGGCATCATATTCTTCCTTAGGTTGAGGAGAGGACTCTTTGGAAAGAGGAACTCTTTGTTCTATTCTTGGAGTAGGAGGTTCTTGTAGAAAACGTGAAATGTTTTCAAAATGAGTAGGTGTTTTAAGAGCATATAATAATGTCATGTGGGTAGGGACCTTCGCTAGATATTCAATGACGTTGTAAGGCCCTGAGATTGGGAAGAAGGTTGATGGATTATTAGGAAAATTTACCTTGTTTGGATTCCATGGAACCCTGTTCCTTGGAGGAGAAGGTAACCTAACATTCATGGGAACTTTGCTTTTTTCATTGTCCTTAGGATCAATTTTGGTCCCTTCAACCCCTTGCGGGGTCGTTTTAGGGGCCTGAATTCTTGTTTCTATAAAAAATATTCTGAAGGTAAGAGGATCATCATCGTAAGGAATATAATCTTCCATGTTAACTTGGTCATTTTGGGAAGTGGAGGAATGATTTTTTTTCACTGGAGGTAAAGTGGCTTTGCCGGTTTTGACAATTCTAGTTGATGTGTATACGAGTAACAATACTTGGGGTCATGGAAGTCTTGGAAAAAGTGACACCAATCCATTTCAACAACATGTTTCCTAGGAGGAGGAGTAGGAGGAAAAGGAGGCCTTTGCCTTGTAGGAGAAATAAATTGTAAGTCATTCATCTTTCGATTAAGGGAAAGTATTTGGCTGTTCATGTTCATTAAAAGCTTGAGAATTTCATAACTTTCCCTTTCTTCAATCATGAAGGTTTGGGAAGATGGGGGTTCATACAGAGGACCCCCGTTTTGAGGTACCTCAGTCCTAGGCCTCTCATTAAAATGGGGTTGCGCTAAAGATGAGGGAATCATACTGGATTCCTCTATGTTTCTCTCAATTTCCAAGGAGCTAGCCTTGGCCGCATCTAAAGGTTGTATTGATTTGTGTTTCAATATAATATTTTTGGATCCAGAGCGATCATGTAGTGATGGAACAAATTGTTCCCAAATGGTTGGGAAGTAGTTGGGATGTTATTCAAGGTTGAGGTAAAGCGTTGATTAAAGTTTCAAATTTTCTCCCCCTCATAGATGGAGATGGTTGTGAAATCCTTGAGTAGAGAAGCCACATCATTTGCCCCTTGGAAATTATTCTTGAATTCTTGGACCATAGTGTCCCAATATTGGATACTATCATTGGGAAGCAAGTGATACCATTTCGTTGCTTCACCCTCAAAGGTTCTTACAAAAAATCTAATGATGACATTAGGAATTGTTATGTCCATAAGTTATAATGCATCATAGAAATTTTGTA
Organism: Picea glauca; assembly: GCA_000966675.3. Lineage (NCBI taxonomy): Eukaryota > Viridiplantae > Streptophyta > Pinopsida > Pinales > Pinaceae > Picea > Picea glauca. The sequence goes on along the minus strand of JZKD02S1475124.1, from coordinate 4,729 downwards.
TATGTTCCTCAACATTCAATGTACCAGTGCCACTGAACTTAGGAAGCCCATTTGGGGCATCTACAAGAATGTTCTGAAGAGGTGAGGGTAACCTCAAAGGAGTCTTGGGTTTCCATGGAATTTCCATCGGAACAATTACGAGAGGAACAACAAAAGTCGTTGGAACAACGAGAGGAACAACCTGAGGGTTATTAATTGTTGTTGGATTGACTAAAGCATGCTTTAGTAGGGGGATTTGAAAAAGAGAAGAGGAAGAGGGTGAATCGGCTCGCACAACAAGTGTAGTGAGTTTCTTTGGTTTCCAAGATGTATGTGTCTAACTAGTTGTTTTCTTTCATGAACTTTGACTTCTTGTATTCCCGGGGGACACAGTTTTCCTAGTATTAGGATGTTTCCTCCCTGCTATCTTGCAAGGGCCTTGGGTAAATACTTTAAGTGCAAGAGATGTATCACACCAATAATTATACTCTTTCTGAAACAATGTTAAAATAACCTAACTTAAAAAAATATTGTTTTTTTTCTTCTCGAAGTGGAAGGTAAAGTATGATAGATTTATAAATTCTCATGTGAGTTCGAACAAGTGGGACTGGATACTGACAAGGTAAGAGGAAAGGAAAACTCAATGGTATTTATGACTTCTAGATGCATCAAAATTGCAAGGGAACTAAACTATAACAAGTACCAAATAAAATCCAAAGGATCACTAAAAGACCTTGCCACAAAAAATTGTTAACAGGTGGGGAAAGGACCCTAAATAATTTAAGTCCAAGGTGGGGCAAGGACCCCAAAGAATTTGATTCCAATTCTCAGTACAAGTTTGGGATACAAGAAAAAATAAATATATTTTGAATTCCCCAGAATGGTCGCTAGAAAAGGGTTGTTTTATAAGAAAAATATGTTTGTTGGGATAGATCCAACCTATATGGCAGTGAAGTTGGTTACAGACTCTTTGATAGCTCATCATGAGGAAGACACTACCCGCACCTCAAATGGTCCTTTTCTTGGGGTGGTAAGGAAGGGGGAAAAGGAGAGGAGAAATACTTATTAGAAGTCTTTCTTAATACCACCCACCATGGGTGTTTTCCTCCCTTAGCTTCCTGGATGGCCAAAATGGCCCGGGGGGTGAAAATTATGGACAATGGGATGGAAAGAAGTTCATTATTTTTTAGGAAAACAAACTAAAAAAATCGAACAACGATATGTTCTCTCCCATAAAGCCTTGGAAAATGTCCTAGAATGGGTTCCCAGGCTAAACCAAGATCTTGGACAATAGACCAGTGGATGCCTCAAGTGAAAAAAGTGAAAAATAAGGGTGAAAAGTGAGTTTAAAATCTACATCCAAGTCTTTTTAGATGGTTGTAAATTGTGAACAACAAGTTGTTCAAAGATATTAAGGCAAGGAAACAAGCCTAGAATGGCTTGGTACTCCCTAGGGTGACCCAAGAAGTGATCCCATAAAATTGTCAAATCAAAAGGGGGGTTGTAAACCAATATGGACAAGGTATTTTTTACGAGTTTTTACAACTACGTTTAGGAGAGTATTTAGAGATGAAATTTATGTTCATGGATGAAGGGTGGATTGACAAAAGGTTTGAATTTAAAATGTATTTTATTTGTGAATTTTCAGTTTATTAACACATGCATTGGCCACCAAACCGTTTTAAAGTTTATCCCACTCAGGAAAACACCTATAATCCTGGAAATGTGCCAACCAATATAAGGAGAGTTTTCTTAGAATACCATGATGGTTAGGTTGAAGAGTTACCACGTGGTTCAGAGACGTAGGGATTAGCCTGTTCTTGTCACTTGTGCTTTCAGGATCTTAAAGCCACTTGGATGGAAGAAGGATACATGTGAAAAGGAAGAGGCCAAGGACCCCCCTAAAGGGAGTTTTAACTGAGCTTAACCAGGAAGTGTAGTATCCCAACCAAGATGATCTATTCAACTCCTTGATCGTGTGGTACTAAGGAAAGGCCACTCAATTTATACTAACTAGACAACTTCTGAGGGGCTCCTAATGAAGACTCCCTGGCTTTGCCACCTAGTATTCTATGAAATTGGAATTGCTTGAAATAAAGGACCAGACCATCCACATGGTGAGGTCATGTCTCTCTTTTGCAAGCATGCCTCCTGGTCAATAAATTGAAATCTATCTAAATAATTATACAAAAATAATTAAATAAGTATGAGACATATACATCACAGCTAAATAGTATGTGTATGCATATAGCTAAATAATATAGGGTTTATTTTCAATGTGTATGGGGTGGACCCTTGCATTGTTTTCGTGTTTTCTTTTGTGGTTTTAGGAATTTTTTAGCTTGTTGATTTTGCATGGCCCCTTTAGGGACAACCAACTGTAGATTAGTATACGAGAAGATATACAATGAAGAAAGAAAATATCAACTAATTACAAGTAAGAAATTATATCATTTAACCCAAAGGAATGGGTTGAGGCTCTTTGCGAGCAGTAAAGTCGCCATATGCATGAAAGCCCCAACTGATTCCTTGTATGGGGATTGTAAGTTTACTTAATGAAATTTGAAATAATGATGATTATTTATGAAGGGAAAAATTAGATTTTATAAACACCAGCAAAGCATATTGACATGGGTACATGTGCAAAAAAATTTAGAATGAGTGCAAGTGAATTCAAGGTGAAAATGAGTGTTAATGGGTGGATTTACGGATCAGATATGAATTTTTTTCTTCATTTTCCTGTTGGCCCCTTTACCTCAAACAGGTCTTTAGATTGTCCTCAACCTCTTAAGAGAAGCAAAATAGGTGACCGGATTGTTTCCTTCTAGGAAAACCACAAAATTTTAGTGATTTTATATGAAAAAATGAAATAAATGAAACATAAATTTAAACATAAAGTTTAGATAAAAACCAACTAAGATGGCTCCCCGAGGGGAGAAAATGACCAAAATGGTCAATTTTCCTTTTTGGGACAGCAAGGTTAATAGCATAAAATCATAACAAAAATTTACATGAAAAAAATAATGAAGCAAGCAAGTATAAACAACTAGCTAAGGGGATTATTTAAGGGATATCCTAAGGGGCCCTAGGAATTTCGACCACTAACTAATGCTGAAAACAACTAAATGCTTCCGGAAATATGCACTACAACACAAAAAACAAGTTAAACAAGGCTATTAGTAAATGAAAGCAAGTAATTTAAACCTAGCTAACAAACAACTAGCTAACCAATCCCTCATGGAGATAGTTAACATAACAAGTACTTATTACTACCCCTCAATCCTTAACCAACACATGACATGCCCAACAACCAAAATTTAACAAGTATCACACACATAAAGAGCTTTCAAAAATTTCATCAGAGCTTTGGTACTATATTCATCATCCCCTTTTGTACAATTCCATCCCTCTTATTTATAAAGGAGAGGTGAAGGATTAGGGTTAGGTCATAAGACACTTGTCACTTTTGGAAAAGTGATAAGTGGAATAATGATTAAAGTGTTTTTTTTTAATCAAAAAATAAACTTATCCAAAAGGGATATTATCCAAAGGGAATCAAATTAGATTTGATTTGACCCTTTAATTACAATTTTTTACAAGCCAAAGTAAATCCTTCGAGACCAAAATATTACAAAAAGGTCATTTTCATAAAATGAGAAAACTTGGTATGACACATCATCATTTTCCTTGGGATTAGTGCCATCCCAAAGAATCTTTGATTGTTGCCATGTTTTGCAGCTGTAGATGAAGTAAACTAAGACAGTTCCTGACCATCCATGGTTGTCGAATTCACTGGGATGAAGCCCCAAGGTGTGGGGAAATTGAATAACTTCTTAGGAGGGAAAGGGGCCTTTGAGCTTGTTCACTGTATGTAAGGAAATTGCCATTGTTCATAAGCTTTTTAGACCTGATTATACCCCCCCTTTGTTCCCTAGAAGTTTCCCTGTGACTTGACCGAAGCATGGCTTTGATTTGGGCCTTTTCTAGCGAAGGGACTCCCTAGGCCTAAACCTTGTGAGGATTTTCCGCTATACAAAACAACCAAAAAATTGAGTTTTTATGTTTCCATATTGTATCTCTATTTTCCACCTTTCATCTTCCTTTCATTCGACGCAAATATGACTCTAGATCAACAAGATATGGCCCCAAAAAGGTACACAACAAGGAGATGGTCGAGAAAGTGATCAAGGAAAAATTGAAATTGAGGAAAACTTCAGGGTTGGACACTAGAATTGACAGGCTTCTACATGCTTGCATAGCTATAGTTGAAATGGGTTTTCCTCATTTAGCCCAATTTGGCCTCCTTTCAGTGCATGTTTTTGGGCCAATAACGAGTCTTTGTCACTCTAGGACATACCACTTAAATTTTGGGTTGAATTTGAGTAGGATAATTCGATGACTACATTATTGACTTTTCTACGGTCTTTTTGACTATTTACAAGTGAAATTATGCCTTCGTATGACGAAGTTATGGCATTAAAAAGCCCAGTCACCCTCGGGGGGAATAAAAAAATGTGTTTCATAGTTTTAAATATATAAATAGAATTTAATAAAAAAATTTGTTTTATTATAAATTTTTAATAATAATTCTATTTTTAATATATATATAATAATAATAATAATAATAATAAAATTTCTCCCTTTCCAAACTTGATCGAACTCTTATGCAGTTTAACCCGCAAGAAGACTCGATCACCGACTTCGTAACTAGGGTCGACTCGGTGCGCATCAACATAACTCTTATGTCGAT
>JZKD02S1475113.1:0-10814 GCA_000966675.3 Picea glauca | reverse complement strand
TTTGCAAGAATAATCCCTTATTCTATGTGTTGCAAACTGATCCATTTGCTTTAAACACATAACATTTACATTGCAATAATTTCAAGTATTTCAAGTCTTCTTCAATTTTAGATCAGTACGTCAAGCTTGAATCTCCCACTCTAGATATTATATCAATACATTCCATATATGGACCGCTTTAAACAAGGATTATTGCTATTGATTCTATGATTCATTTTTCAATTTTTTACTATTGAAATTGTTTCTTTTAATGAAGAAATTGTTTTTTCACCCTTGAAAACCCCTACTACAACCTCGTTTTCCAATGTTAATGATTGATATATGCAATTTTGTTAATAAAAAATTATTCTTCCCAAATTTCAAACAAAAAAAGACAGTTTCCCTTCCCATTATTTTGAGTGGTTGGAAAAAGTCAATTGTAAAACATTTAGACTACAACAATAAGTACTACTCATTAGTTATGGGTGTTTATAAAAATAATAGAGTGTATAATTAATATATAAATGGTTGATGTTATAAACCCACTCACCTCCTAACCCTTAACCTAATATTGATTGTTGACCATGGTTGCATATGGTTGATATTATCCCACTAATTGACCACTAACTAATGATCTAATGACCACTAAAAAATATGGTTGACCATGTGTCTCCATGGTTGAATGCATCCCTAATATGTGAATGGTTGATACCACTAACCCCCTGTAACATCCCCAACCTTCTAGGTCGGGCCATGCTACTCCATAAAACACTCTGATACCATATTGTAGCATCCCTAGCCTTAGGCCGTTGGGCTATGCCACATAACAATTCTTCATTTCTACAATATATATTTATACAATTTTAATACAAACAGATACATTCTTCTAATGCATAGATTCATGCAGAAATAACAGTAAGCCTATACATACAACATACACATGAAATACTTATAATTATAAAGGCATGTACAAATACACAACATGCACTTGAACACATAATTGATACTTTTATTTTTATACAAGACCACCAACTGCGTGAAGACCTTCCACAAATCTCCCATCCTTAGACCATGCTACTCAAAGCTCTCAGCAGTGGGATGTCTCTAAGATGGGACTAAAATCCACTCGAGTAAAGGTATTCCTAGCTAGGATGATACGATACAAACAACATGAAGGATTTTTTCCTAGGAACCAACTCAAAATACCATCCTACATCCTCTCATTCCCCACATGCCCATCCCACCCCAAGAAGTGTGCCCCTTCTATGCTCAATAGTCCTTTGGCTGCCCCACTTCACTTCCATTACTTCAACAACAAACTAGACATGAAGTCTCATAGAGATGTAAATGAAGTTGGGGTCCTTCAGGAATTCAACTCCCAACAATTCTCTCACCTGGAGAGAGTTGCTCACAGGCATGACAATCTACCTTTTCAATCCCACAAGCTCGACAACTTGCTTCTTATATCCAATTCTCTAGTCAACCAGGTGTCGGCTTAGGTGAATGCAACAACAAAAAATGGGTTATGGAACAGGTGGTGGCGACAACCACGCTAAGGAAAGGAACTGTGTTGGTAGCAACAATATTCAGGTAAGGCACAATATGGGTTCAAACAAAGTATGTATGCACTATGCATAACAAAACATGTAAATGATAACTACAGAAGGTGTGCATGAACCTGGAGAGATTTGACCATTTGGGTTCCAAAAAAGGTTGCGTGAGTGAATGGGGAAGGATGGGAAAACAAACTAATTTCCCCACACATATTTTCATGCACCCTTGATGACACATGGCTCTCTTGGAGCTCATTTCTCTCCACTTGGGTTTCATTCACCTTCCCTTAAGAACTTAGGATAAAATAATTATCCTCACCATGGCCTTTAGAAATAATATTCCTTTGGAAATAATCCCCTTAGCTTAGCCCCCTTCCCTAGGTTCTTAGCTCTACCTTTCCCTTCCTAGTGGAGTTTAGTCCCCAATACTCTTTTATCATGGTTGGTCTACACACAATGATGTATTATATTAATGATATGCGTGTTTACATATACAAAAATAGGCCCACTAGCCTTTAACATCTAGGATCTCCGGCTTAATCATCACATAAGCCTTCTCGCTTAAAATAAACTGTCTCACCAGCCTACAAAAATCATTCACATTGACAACTGGGGATCGTTCTTGGGGTGTTACATCCCCCTTCCCTTATTTTATGCACTGTCCTCGGTGCATTATATATACACATATATAATCAAAAGTTCAAAAACCCTAAAAAAATGCAGTTATTATGCCCACATAGCATCCTCGTACTCCCAAGTTGCATCCTTAGGAGTGTACTAGGTCCATTGGACCTTTACTAGCTCTATGGATCGATTATGAAGCTGCTTGATCTTCCAGTACAAAATGCACGCTGGATGCACCTGAAAAGTGCCTTCTTGCTCCACCTAAATCACATTTCAATCAATAACATGATTAGCATCAAGTATATACTTTTTGAGCAATGATACATGGAATACATTATGAATAGACATGGATGCAGGCAATGCACGCATATATTCCACAGGCACAATCCTCTCTAGGATTTCAAATGGCCCACAAAAATGAGCTGCCAAATTTGAACAATTTCCCAACTTTAGGGAACTTCTGTTGGCCTTCACTTTCAAGAATACATGATCACCCACTTTAATATCCCTGTGAGTTCTGCCCTTGTCAGCATAGATGTTCTACCTATCTTGAGTAGCCTTTAAATTCTATTTTATTTTCAAAACCTCCTCTTCCATTTCCCTAAGTAGTTCTGGCCCAAGGACTGCTCTATCTACTGGGTTGTCCCAACTTACAGGTGTGTTGCACTTTCTGCCATAAAGTGCCTCAAATGGGCTTATCTTTTGAGATGCTTGGTACCCATTTTTATAACAAAAATCTACCAAGTGTAGGTACTCTTCCAATTTTGATGGTTTGTCCATTAAATACATCCTCAACATATCCTCAATCACTTGATTTACCCTCTCTATTTGTCCATCAGATTCTGGATGATAAGCTGTGCTAAAATTAAAATTTGTTCCAAAACCTTTAAATAATCCTTTCCATAATTTTTAGGTAAATTTTGGATCTCTGTCAGACACAATTGTCTTGGAAATACCATGCAATCAAGAAAATTCTCTCATATAAATATCAACAACGCTATTTTCCTTGTGAGTGAACTTCTCTGGAATGCAATGGACATCTTTGGTAAGCTTGTACACCACTACCATGATAGAATCATGCTGCTTGTTTGTTTTGGGAAGTTTGGTGATGAAATCCATTGTTACAACTTCCCATTTCCACTCAAGAATGGGTAATGGATGTCGCAACCCAGTTGGGTGTCTATGCTCAACCTTGACCTTTTGACACTCCAAACATTTGGCAATAAACTCCACAACTTATTTCTTCATGCCTGGCCAATAATATTGGCTCTTGACAACTACAATAGTTTTATGATACCCTAGGTGCCCAACATAAGGTACATTATGTATTTCTTTCAATATCAAATTCTTCAGTTCCTGGGATTTTGGCACATAAATTATGCCTTTGTACATGAGAACTTTTTCCTCTCCCAACTTGTAATCTTTAACTATTTGCTGCAAAATACTTTGTTGTAATTTTGTTACCATTTCCATGTAATGTAAATCTGATTTTGTAGCCTCCAAGATTCTATCCTTCAAGTCGGATTGGTACATGATGATGGTTGTAGCATGCATACCATGCACCCTTTTGCTAATTTCATCATATACCTTGTTCTCTTCCCCTTTGATATGCTTTATATCAAAGTCATACTCACTGATAAATTCTAACCATCTACTTTGTCTGGCATTTACAGTTGGTTGTCTAAATAAATATTTCAGACCATTATGGTTTGTCCTCAACTCAAACCTTTTTCCCACGAGGTAGTTCCTCCACCTATTCAAGGGATACACTATGGCTTCCAACTCCAAATCATGAGTATCATAGTGCCTTTCATACTCCAAATTCCTTGATTCATAACATACAACATATACATTTTGGTGAAGGACTCCACCGAGTCCTTCTTTACATGCATTAGTGCATACAATGTAGTCTTCATTTGGATCTACGATCCTTAGTATTGGAGAATTGGTTAATAATTTCTTCAAGTGTTGGAAGCTCTTTTCACATTCTTCTTTCCACTGAAACTTTACTCCCTTCTTTTGCAAGGAAGTGATCGAGTGTGCAATCCTTGAGTATCCTTCAATAAATATTCTGCAGTAGCCTGCAAGGCTCATGAATGATTTGAACTATGTCACATTCTTAGGTGCTTACCATCCTCTAATGGCCTCAATATTTCTTGGATCAACTTCTATCCCTTCTTCTAAGATGATATGTCCTAGATAATGGATTTTCCTCTGATAAAATGATCATTTTCTCAATTTGGCATACAACTGATTCTCTCTTAATACATGTAGTACCAACCTTAAGTGTTTCTCATGATCTTATTCCAACTTGGAATATATAAGAATGTCATCCAAAAATAAAATGAAAAACTTATCCAGGTATTCTCTAAAAATGCCATTCATTAAACACATAAAAACAATTGGTGCATTTGATAACCCAAATGGCACCACTGTGAATTCATAATGGCCATACCTTGTCCAGAAGGCAATCTTGATGATGCATTCTTCTTTGAATCTTACTTGATGATAACCTGACCTAAGATCAACCTTAGAGAATATTTTTTCATTCTTCAGCTGATCAAAGAGGTCATCGATCCTTGGAAAATGATACTTATTCTTCACAATTATCTTGTTCAACTGTTTGAAATCCATGCAAAATCTCAAGGTTCCATCCTTCTTCTTAAAAAATAAAACTAGGGCACCCCAAGGTGACACACTTGGGTGTATATACCCCTTCTTCAGAAGCTCTTCAAGATGCATTTGTAACTCCCTCAATTCTGGGGTACTCATCCTGTAGGGAGTCTTGGATACTAGAGGTACTTCAAGCATCAGATTTATGGAGAAATCAATGTCTCTTTTAGGGGGTAACCCTGGTATTTCTTTAAATACATCCCCAAACTCATTTAGGAATGCATGATCTTCAATATTTGACACCTTATCTCTAGATGTCTCTTCCATATGAGCTACAAATGATTGAAATCCTTTCCTGTAACTTTTCTTCAACTGCATTGCTGAGATTTCTGTTATAGTTACTACCATGGGAATTCCATGAACTGTCCTTAGGTTCCCTTCCCCATCCAGGAAAGTAAATTCCTTGTTAGGAAAGTATAGGATATCGTGGTGTTGATCCAACCAATCCATCCCAATTAGATAGTCATAGGAACCTAAAGGAAATATATTTAATTCTTCCCTAGTTTTCAGTCCATTCATGTCCATCGGACATGACTTAACCATCTCATTAAATTTTCTTTTGGCTTCGGTAGCCAACTGCACCAACCAATATTTTCCATGCTTTATTCTTGGAAAATGAAATCTTTCCACCATCTTAGGATCTATATAACTATGACTAGCTCCTGAATCAATTAAAATAACAATGGTTTGATTGTTGATCATACCTTCTACTTCAATCATATGTGACTGAAACTATGCTTCCTTGGACATGCTTTCTTGTTGTCCAAGAATGCATAGATCCTTGATACGCTTCTTCCCATGTCCTCCATAGTTTTTACTTGATGTACATTGTGAAAAGTCCTTACCTTTTCTCTTCTGTGGGGACAATCCCTATACATATGATCTCCTTTACAACCCCAACATTGAATAGGTGGCTTCCTTGGCCTTCCCCCCCCCTATCTCAATTGTTCTAGGTTCTCTAAAAGCTGGTTGTCCCTGAGGATTATTTTTGAAGAATGGTGGCATAGTCCCCTTCTTCCTCTGTTCCATCTTATATTTATTCTTGTCTTCCCAAGATTTTTGGAAAGTTGGACTTGCTTTATGCTGATCATATATGCATTTAGCTCGCCTTATGGTCTCCGGATCATCATATTGTATTTTTTCACTGATGAATGATGAAAATCCACTCAAATACCTATGAATATTAACTGTCTCATCCTTGATGTAATAAACATACTTTAACAACTCTAAAAACCTTCTTTCGTATTCATCAATGTTCATACTCCCAAGCTTGAGTTCAAATAACTCCATTTTATTGTCATAGTATCTCTTAATCAAGTATTTCGTTTCAAAATAATTCTTGAATTCCTTCCAAGTAATATTTTTCTCCTTAATGTGTTGTACCTACACAAGTTGATCCCACCACATGGATGCCTTTCCATTGAGTTTATATATGGAAATTCTTGCTACTGCGTGTGAGGAAAAATTATGTAATTCAAAATACTTTCTCATGCCCAACAACCATGTCTCTGCATCTTCATCATTCTTGTGCTCACCATCAAATGTAGGAGGTTTAACTTTGTTCATTTCTACTCGTAGTTCATCCACCATAGAACTCTTCTTATGCTTCCCGATAGGGGATGGGATTGAGATGCTTGGTTCTCTCCTATTGGAATGCCTCGGGGAGTGATGGTGATGTCTGCTAACACTTCTTGTTCTTCTTTTCTCATTAGGAGATCCGTGACTTCTTGATTTGCTTGAGACACTCTCCTTATCCAATTTATTTTCTATTCTGTTCAAGCTCTGCATTAAATTTATGTTGAAGTCCTCCTACTGCTCCTTGGATTTCATAAGACTTTCATTATCAACCTTGTGAATTTGGACATCCTTTTACAATTTTTTAATTGTCTCTACCAGGTTCAAGATTTCTTCCTTTCCTTCTCCATGTCCAATTGAGTTTGCACCTTCATTACCCAAATGGACATCCATCCCTCTGATATAACCTCCCTAGTTGTAATCCCCATGTGTATCTTCCATCTCTCTGCAAAATGTGCAGCCGAAAAAATCTATTAGGCTAATGGATTCAACAATTTCACAAAATTATGAACCTTTATGGTTCAATAATACATCATAATTATTTCTTCTGATTTTTTGAGAAATTGACTATTCAACTCGATTTTCTGGGTGAATAGATACATACTATTGTTCAATATATTTCCAGCGCCTACTTCCATGCTCAATTTTGAGTCTTGAGCAGAAAGTTATGAATATTTAAAAATTGTCTTTTCTGTGATGTAATCCCTGTACATGTGTTCTTCTTCTAGAGATAAATTAGCCCTTGGAATCATGATGAATCCTCTCTTTAGGCTTACAGGCTTCTGTAATTTCCCTTGTTTGCAGGTTTGTACAAATCAAAAACCCCACAGGTTCCTTCTCTAATCCCTTTTCTTCCTTAAAAAATCAATTTTTCAGGCACTAGCCCTTTTTCTTTGGCCCCCAATCGCATGTGACCATGGGTTGTGACCTAGCGCTTAGTTGAAAGGAGCTTACCCAAAGCTTCAGGACTTCAGAGCTCTGAAACTTCATGCTTCGGAAGATCTTACTACCTCATGCCTTATTTATCCTAAACGTCGAACTTGTGAACTCATGCATGATACATCTTCAGATCTTCAGGGATCCGCTACTTCATAGCTTCGAGCTTCGAAGGTTATTCCTACACCATACATCGTTTCCTCTGAACGCTAAAATGGAAAACTCCCAAACCCTCTCTCTCTGAAGATTTACTACTTCGACGCTTTAGAGCTTCGGGCTTCGGATAAATTCTTAGCATAACACAATAACTCTCCCGAATGCCAAATTTTTGAATCGGTCCACATCACTCTAGGTGACGTCATCATGCTGCGTCACTCTTGTGCTCTGGGACTTTGGAGAATCCCACACCTGAGAAAATCAAAACTCCCAAATGTCGGACTTCCGAACTCCTGAACAATGTTCTTTGGATCTTCAAAACTTCGGGGCTCCAGAAGACTTCTCCACACTACACCACAAATATCTTGAATGTCGAATTCTCAAATACTGGCCAATCTATGGACATGTGTCCTCAAACATGAACGGTTCGGATTCAATCTAGAGTTCACGACTTTGGGAGATTTTCTTCTATGCAACTTAAAAACTTGTTCCTCCTAGAGTGCCGAACCTCTGAACTGCCATGATATTTGTGGCTTAAACTCGCCTGTGCACAGGTCCGACGACCCATATATGTCCCTCACTAAATCCAATGGTCATGCATTATTCCCTCATGATACACATCGTAGATTCACTCCGAGACTTAAAAAATTCATGACTTTTACCTCCTTTTCGTCCAAGACTTAAAAAATGCCGAAGAAGTGAAGTCCAAATGACTTGAGGGGTTAATTGCCATGCTCCTTTTCTAGATCCAACAGTTGTGAGAGATTCAATCCCCTCCCGAACATATCTCGTTTGTTATTCTTCTCATAAAGATAGATTTATATTCTATGAGTTTGAAACTTAAAGAAGACTCCGATGCACTCCTTGCGCTTCAAATTCAACCAATCCCAGGTCGGACTTTGCTTGAATTAGATATTAGTTACAAAAATTGCACCACTTGTCCGATTTCTTCAAATTTTCCAAGAATTTTAACATAGAAATTGGGGCTTTTGCCCAATTCCATGCAAGAGAATCACCCCAACTTGCTTGGACCATCCAGGCTCAATGTTGGAAACTGGAGCTTTGATACCAAATTGTAACATCCACAACCTTCCACTACTCTATAAAACACTTTCATACCATATTGTAGCATCCCTAGCCTTAGGCCGCCGGGCTATGCCACATAATAATTCTTCATTTCTATAATATATATTTATACAAATTTAATATAGACATATACATTTTGCTAATGCATAGATTCATGAAGAAATAAAAGTAAGCCTATACATACAACGTACACATGAAATACTCATAATTATAAAGACATGTATAAATAAACAACACGAAATTGAACACATAATTGATACTTATCTTTTATAGAATACCACCAACTGCGTCCAAAACTTCCACAAACCTCCAAGCCTTATACCACGCTACTCAAAGCTCTTAGCAGCTGGTCACCCCCAAGATGGGAATAAACTCCACCCGGGTAAAGGGATTCCTAGCTAGGCTGAGACAATATAGACAACATGAAGGATTTTGTCCCAAGAGCCAAATCAAACTACCAACCTACAACCTTCATTCCCCACATGCCTGTCCCACCCCAGTAATTGTTCCCCTTCTTTGCTCAATAGTTCTTTGAATTCCCCACTTCCCTTCCAGGGCTTCAACAACATGCCGAACATGAAGTCTCAGAGAACTGTAACTATAGTTGGGCTCCTTCAAGAATTCAACTCCCAACAATTATCTCACCTGGAGAGAGTTACTCACAAGCCTGCCAACCTGCCTCTTCAATCCCATGGGTCTAGAAATCCACTTCATCTATCCAACGCTCTAGTAAACCAAGTGTCGTCTTAGGTGAAGGCATCAACATAAAACAAGTTATGGAACAGGTGGTGGCAACAACCACACTCATGCAAGGAACTGTGTTGGTAGAAACAACATTCAGGTAAGGCACAATATGGGTTCAGAAAAAGTATGGATGTGTTGTGAATAACATGAAATGTACTAGATCACTATTGAAGGTGTGCGTGAGCCTGGAGAGATTCAACTGTTCAAGATCCAAAAAAAATGGCTGCGTAAGTGAATGGAGAAGGATGGGAATAAAAACTAATTTCTCCACATATATTTTCATGCACCCTTGATGACACATGGATCTCCTAGAGCTCATTTCTCTCAACTTGGGCTTCATTCACCTTCCCTTAAGAACTTAGGATAAAATAATTATCCTCACCATAGCCTTTAGAAATAATATTATAATATTCCTTTGGCAATAAGCCCTCTAGCTTAGCCCCCTTCCCTAGGTTATTATCTCTCCCTTTCCCTTCCTAGTGGAGTTTAATCCCCCATACTATTTTATCGTGGTCAGTCTACACACAACAATGCATTACATTAATGATATGAGTGTTTACATATACAAAAGTAGGGTTTCTTTCCTTTATCATCTAGGCTCTCCGGCCTAATCATCACATAATCCTTCTGGCTTAAAATAAACTGGCTCACCAGCCTGCAAAAAATATTCACATTTACAACTGGGGCTCGATATTGGGGTGTTACATCCCCTTACCCCTAACCTAGTAATGATGGTTTATTATGTTTAATCACGGTTGACCTTCGTTGGTCATGGTTAATGCTACCCCTCTAGCCAAAAACTAGCCCACGACTTAATGAACACAATGGATATGGTTGATTGTGATTCACAATGTTTGACCATGGGTGACTGCAGGTGTCTATGATGGAATGTGTTCTTAATATGTCAATGGTTTATGCCACTAATTCACTAACCCATAACCCCCTTCCCATTAACCCAATAATTTTGGTTCACCATGGTTGCATATAATTATCCATGGTTAATGCTACCCCACAAATCAACCACTAACCTATGACTTAATGACCACTAAAAAATATTGTAGCAAATCCGGCCATCAACACCTCTGTCGACAACGCTACAAAAAACCTTGTCTTCTACAAACTAGCTCTGATACCAAAATGTAACGTCCCCAACCACCAACAGACTAGGCAACGCCACAAAAGAACACACACACACACATATATCATGCATTCTAATGAATTTAAATCAAATAACACAAAATTACTGCTACCATATAGGCTCAAATGGAATTAACAGTAGACTTTCCTACATGCAACGAAACACATGATAGCATTTCAAGAAACATAGACATGCATAACATACATAATTAAGCACATAAATTATACGTATCCTTTAGCTGGAGTAAAACCACCAACTGGGTGCAGACCTTCCATGAACCTCCCAGCCTTAGAGCACACTGCTCATCACTCTCAGCAGTAGGTCACCCCCGAGCTAGGACTAAACTCCAC
>JZKD02S1475080.1:0-10814 GCA_000966675.3 Picea glauca | reverse complement strand
TATGAGTATGTGTCAGATTTGAAATCAGATTCTTCAGTATCTTCAGATTTTCCTATGGAAAGGTATGCATGTCAAGTTGATGATCAATTTTCAGAACTTTGTGAGCATGAAGTAACTGATGATCATATTGACAATTGCATATTTCTTGATGATCATTATCAATATGATTTAAACCCTGTCTTATCATCATTTGTTGATCATTATTCTGAAGAAACAATTATTAATATTGATGATCAAAATCCGATCACAAGAAAACTAGAGGGTTATCAGTTTTCAAACAAAGAGGTGGTCATGGATAAGTAGTTGATTTCTGTGAATCAATATGTTTCTGATTTCGGTTTCAAGGATCTAGTTGCAGTCTTATTGGATTCATACATTTCAGATCACCCAAAATCTTCAGATTTCATTTACTCATCAACACTTCCGAGTGAGTATGGTTTTATGAATGATTATCTATCACTGGTGATATGTTTATGTTATTATCTATTGATCAACAATAGAGACAAGACTATTTCAGTTTTGAAATTACTTGAATGGCTATTATGGAAGTATTCCTTTACCTGATCAGGGTGCAGATCTAGTTAGAGTAGGAGTAGGAAGAATTAAGCTCATTTCGAGAATTTCCTTTATGTTAGTTTGCAGTAGTTAGATTTCAGTGTCAAATAAGGAGAAGAGGTGCTCTCAAGCATGAAGGATTCTGGGACATGAATGAGGATGGATAAGGCACTGAAACTACAAGAGTTCTTAGAGCTTCACAGGGAGGACTCTATCCCCCATGGAGCCTATGTTAGCACAAGATTGGTTAAGGTGCCAAGTGTCAAGAACACACATTGACAACACTCTCACAAGGTTCCAAGCATCAAAATCACCCACATATTTATGCTACCAAATTGCACTCAGACACATAGGCGGGTGCTACGTAAATTCTAGCAGAAAACGAATTGTGCAGAGTTATTTTACTAATTTTGAGTCACTAACTTGAAAATTGGATTATGAACAATTGAGAAGGAATTTTTTAAAACTAGAGGACCATTTTGTTCATAACATTCAAAATGAAAAAAACCTCTCTCAGTTTTTAAAAATGTGTTATGGTTCGAGAGATATTAGACATAGAAGTGGCACTACCAACTATTTTACAGCGGGGCTACCTAATTTCCTGTAGTGGTCACGGTTTTAATATTCACCTTGTTGGGAGGTTTCCACCTATCAAGGAGGATTTGAGTGGCTTCTCAAGGATCAGTTAGATGTCAAGGGACACCTGCACCTAATATTTAGGTCCATCAAAGGCCTCATGCAATGAGGTGGAAACAATTTATTAATGACTTCCAACAAATTCCTGAAAATTAGTAGTTTGTTGGATTTTTGTCTCTTTGATTGTTGCCGCCTAACTCCAAGGCTTAGAATCCAATGGAGGATATGGGATTCGACCTCCTAAGGTTATTTGGATGATATTTTCTATTTAATGAAGGAGATCTCTTGGAGAAAAAGGTTGGATTCATGAGCCAAGAGAGGCTTGAGAGAGTAGGAGCAGTTAGAGTTGCTCATTTGTAAGCCTGAGGGCCTACTTGTTATGAAATATTCTGCCATTAAAGATTCATGAGAGCTGTTATCAGATTGTCTTCTTTGTTTTCACACTTCTTTGTTATCTTCTTGCTTGAACATATTGCAGGTTTTGAGGATCATAGCTGCCACTGATTGATGGATTCATGAACAACAGAGGATCTGTTGTAGCTTGCCCATTAAATCATTGTTCATTGTTTAAGCAAACCTTTATCTATTGCAGAAAGGATCTCTATTAAATGGGCGTTCTTCCTTTTGTCATATTCACCATGCTTCTACTCATCATTATATATCTCTTTGTCTGATATACAGTTTGATTGCCTTTGATCCGTAGGATGTTATGACTCCATGCCCAATGGAATGCCTCTGCAAACCTTTTGCTGCCCTCTCCCTTTCTTTATCATCTTGTTGATCCACCTATTCAAACCATTTTAATCCATTTACATTTCTATGTTACCAATATTACTCTCACTTGCAGTCTGGGAGTGACTCTTGGAGTGATAACAGGTTGCAATGCTTTCCTTTTCTCATTAGGAATGTGAGCCCATGCTATACTGCCAAATACACATAAGTGACTTACATCTGTTTTAATTTTAGTCCAAGCTTCTTCTGGTGTTATATTTTTAGGAGCCTTTGTGGGAGTGCGATTTACTATGTAATTCACACAGTTGATTTCTTCCGCCGAATACTTTAGACCTAATCCCTTAGATTGGATCATACAATTAGCCATTTATTTTAATGTGTGGTTCTTTCTCTCAGCAACACCATTTTATTGTGGTGTATATGGAATAGTGTGTTGCATTTGGATTCCATGTGTAGTGCAGTAACTTGTAAAATTATTGTTCACATATTCACCTCCATTATTTGTTCTTAAATTTTGAATTTGATGTCCATATTGCTTTTCTACAAGGGCCTTGTCGGCCAAAAACTTGTCAAAAACTTTTCTCTTAAGTTTTAAGAAGTAAACCCAAGTACGCCTGGAAAATTCATCAATGAAAGTTAAGAAATACTTGCACCTAGAAAAAGAAGGAGAAGAAAGTGGACCACACAAATCACTGTGAACAAGCTGTAATGGGCTCGAGGCATGCTAAGAGGCACGTTTGTCAAAATTGTCCTGATGATGTTTGCTAAGAACACAACCGACACAAACACCATCTCTGCATGAAACAAGAGGAATACTAGTCACCATTTGTTGATTACATAGTTGTTGCAATGAATGATAGTTTAGATGACCAAACTGCTCATGCCAAAGTTTGCTCAAGTCATCACTATGAGCAACAAAAACTGATGAAAAATATGATGACCCAAAAGTTGTCAAACTTGTACAACTTGGTAATATCATCAACAATTCTAGTCGGAAGAACATGCTTAGGATATTTTAGATCCTTGATTGAAACTTGGTGAGGTGAAAACTCTATGGTTTTACCTTCACCTGAATGAGTGATTTGATATACTGATAGAAGGTTACACAAAAAACTTGGAATACATAATACATCATTAAAATGACTTTTTCCTACTTGAATTGTTCCAGATCCTTCAACACTAAGAGATATATCATCACCAACAAATATTTTCTTGGTGTTACACTCATTTAGAGAAGAAAATATGTCTCTATCCTTAGCCATATGATAAGATGCTCTAGAATCAATAAGCCACTCATCAGAAGAAGAAGTAGAAGTTGTATTGAAGGAGAAACTAGAAGAAGAAAGTGCATGTCCATGAGAAGAAGAAGAAGAAGTAGAATCAATATTGATGTTGTGCTTCTTCATCGTTGCTTCTAAAGCTTCCATCTTCTTGAAAAATTTGTACTCATCATGACCATCTTTATCACAAAAGTTGCAATTTTTGTCAGTCTTCTTACTTTTATATTTTTCTCCTTTGTCACCATTAGGAGCGAAATTTGTCTGAGTGGGTTTGGGACCCTTATATTGCTTGTTGTTGTGGAGAGGATGTTGCTTCTTGGGATTATTGGGTTTATCTTTCCGATGGACGACTAAGGCTTTGTTGGAGGTACCTGCAGTCCTGTTCGCTCAAAGTTGTACAAGCTTATCTTGCTCTCTAATCAAAGCATCACAAAAGTTCTCAAGACTGACTTTTTTATAAGTTGTCCCTAGAGCCTCTTGTATGGCATAAAAGGTAGATACAAACACAAAATATGTACTACCTAGATTATAAAAAATAAGATAGATGCAACAATCTTCTTCTATCTTTATCTTACATTCTTCACATAAAGTTCTGAGTGTTTTAAACTTAGATAGATAGTATTCAATGCAAGAAAAATCATTTGGACTTAAAGTCAGTACTTTCTTTTCTAATTGTTGTGATCAAATAATATTGTGTTTACCGAACATAGATTCAATCTTGTCCCAAGCTTCTTTGGGTTTATCAATTGATTGAAGGTGGAACCTTAAATGAGGAGAGATGGACATTCCAATTAATCCACATGCTTCCTCATTCCTATTATCCCATTTGACTTTCTTATCAACATCAATGGGTGTTGTTTCCTTTCCCAAGGTAATCAGGAACAAGCTTTTACTTCTTAATAAATCCTCCATATGGGATTTCCATTGGAAGTAGTTGGTGTTGGTAAGCAAGAGATTACTTGTAGAATCCATATTAAATATGAAGATAATATAGATTTAAAAACTGAAACTAATGATCTAGAAGGAAAGATCTCGAAAAATTAGACAGTTTTAAAAAAAATGGCATTGAAAAGGGACTTTGGATGTGAGAGTTATGCCCTTTTAAAAAAAAGGCATAAACGGTAACCAAATGACCACGTGGTGATGTAAGTTGCGTTATGAAGTGACCCACTTTTATAAAGAGAAGTGGGGATCACTTTTACAATGAAGTTACTTTATAAAATAAAAGCTATATGCAAAATAAATAACTCTTAAATAAAATATTAAAGCTACTTATAATGATTCACTTTTATACTTGAAGTGAAATACACTTTACAATTTGAGCATGAACTTTTTAAAAAAAAGTAACAAAAAGAGAGACTTGAACTCAAAACCTCTTACTTAATAAGACAACTTTTAACCAAATGGTCTAGAAAAACATATTGTATTGTTTAGCAAGAGGATTGAGTTTGTTGTTGTTGTTGTTTTTGTTGAAGACGACCTTGGAGAGCGTGCTAAAAAAAACTCTTTTCACACAAGGAAAAAATTATGCTTCTCGATGACAACAAGGGTTAGATCTCAATTAGCTTACCTGAAAGATGCACCTTTTCCTATATGTTTATGATTTTCCGAGATCGCACAGGGTGCGGGGAAAAGAGCATACACAGATCTAAAAGAGTAGCAACTCGGAAATAAATAATATAAAACCAAAATAATACTCTGCAAAAATTTAAAAAATGTGTATTCAGGCGTTATACCTCCAGATCTGACTGAAATGGCCGTATATTGGGCAAAAAAAAACCTTTTTGAGTGAAATGAAAAGTGTTCCTAACTAAAACGAGCGCTCTGGATGCAATGGAATAGTCCTCTCAGCCCAAGAATGTACAAAAATGATAGAAAATGGATATGAGGCAACTCGGCTTCACGATCTTGATCTACAACAGGAGCAGGTCTTCAAACAGGCTCTGATACCATGTTCGAAAACATAGGTATTCCAACAGAGGACGAACAACTTCAGTAACAACTCACACAACCATATAAAATATCAACACACCAATGTTTTGACGTGGTAAAACCCCTACGGGGAAACATCCACGACCCCAGCCAACGTGGCCACTTGGAGCAATTTGTTAATGCAAAAGAAAAATAGTATAGAGAGATTTTACAAAAGAGTTTCTCACAATCGATCATAGGCAAATGACCCTCCATTCTCTTTAAATAGATATCATGGACAAATCAGGTGTTAAACCACAGATTAATGGATGTTAAGATCAAGGAGAATATGAACCATCGGATCACTCTATGTCGGGAACATATCGTGACCATCAGATTTCCTAACTACAAATGCATACTAATGCATACTAAAGAAACACACTAAGAAACACACTAAGAAACACACTTTTACCTAACGACGTATTAGAACAAGTAGATCTTAACTAACTCCTAAGTGTCTAAATATCCTACTTCTATGAAAATGATAGGATAAGGTGTATTTCCTTTAACTTTGAGATTATAAGTTATAACACTCTATGACTTTTCTTGGTGTCGACCATTCCTCAATGGCTTTTATCTTTTCTGGATCCATAGCTATTCCTTCTATGACTTATAAGTTATAACACTCTATGAATTCTATGAAAATGATAGGATAAGGTGTATTTCCTTTAACTTTGAGATTATAAGTTATAACACTCTATGACTTTTCTTGGTGTCGACCATTCCTCAATGGCTTTTATCTTTTCTGGATCCATAGCTATTCCTTCCTTGGAAATAATATGACCCGAATAATGAATCTGGCTCTGGAAAAATGAACACTTACTTAGCTTCGCGTAAAGTTTATGCTCCCTCAAAACTTGCAATACTGTCCTCAAGTGTTGCTCGTGCTACTCTTCAAAGTTTGAGTAAATAAGTATGTCATCCAGAAAAACAATGACAAACTTATCTAAATAACTTCTGAAAACTCCGTTCATCAAACACATGAAGACAAATGGTGCATTTGACAACCCAAATGGAACCACTACAAAATCGTAATGACCATACCTCGTTCTGAAAGCAGTATTGCTGATGTCTTGTTGGGCCCCAACAACTCCCCCTAGATTTTAAAAAAATTTAAAGGGTCCCCATTAGAATCAAATTTTTCGAATAATCCCAGACCTTGGCTTTCTTTAAGACATACTTAAGGCATTCACCATAGTATGGGACATTCATTACAAGAGTTACATTATTATAAATCCAAAACATGTGTGTTGTTTCTTTTGTTTTTTTTTAATGCAAGATCTTATTGGTCAACATCTTCTAAATATTATAAAGACAACATTTCCTGATTTCAAATCTATCACTTGATAAGCTTTGTTTGTTCAAAGGTATCATACAAAATTCTTTGATCTAAAAAAGGTTACGATAAAAAAACTTAGCATTCATTTATTTTATCTCTCGAACTGTATGTTATTCCTTTGTGAGTTATTGTGGGCTTAATGTTTATGTCGTCAATTATTCCTCTTTTATTGGTTGTCTTGGGTCTATCATATATTTAAAGTTCTTTTCATAGTCTGGAGTTGAATTAATCAAAATGTAAAATTTCTAATCAATACACAACTTTTGATTGCCACGTATGGATCATGGTATGATTACGTTCCATCTTGGTGAGGTATCAACATATCTTTCCAATGCATGGTTCTTAATGGTCGCTGCAAGCTTAAGGCTCATTGAAATTTAAAAGGCATTAGCATGACCTCTGTTTTAAGCATTTGATAATGGGAACAACAATGTGGAACAACGATTCTTGGTCATTGTGTTTCAAATTGGTCATCATACCATCTTTATTACATTTTATAACAGAGCCTAAAATTGATTCTTGGAATGTTTTCTTTAATTGAATTATAATTGAAATGTTTTTATTTTAGATTTAGTTTTAATTTATTTTATAAATTGTTTGTAATTTTTTTTTTTGTAGCAACAAAATCATAACTACTCTTAAAATATTTGAGTTTATTTATTTATTTTGATTTTATGGTTTTTTAGGTGTCGATTCTTTGACATGGAGTGAGATTGTGACATGATTCTTATAGCCAAATGCATGCAACAAGATTCTAGAAACCTACAGACCATTACCAACAGTTTGGATGGCTTGGGCGTGATCAAAACTGAGCAACTATTTTTAGACGCGTGTTCTGGCCAAATGAAGAAGAATCTGCAAAAACTAAAACATGGGATTTGTTCAAAACATCACCAAATAGGTTACTCGGAAGGATTTTCTCTAAAATGTGCATCATTTGGAAGATATATGTGGTTATTTCAAGGGTGCATTTTTGTTTCGATTGTTGCCGTCCTAATACACACCTGGATTAACATGGAAGAAACCTTCAATCCACTTGGTGTGTTCTTGGGGGCAAGTCTCGAGTCAAGGTGCTGTCACATGATCCTCAACTCCTCCGTCTAGGCCAAATCCCACTGAAGCCAAGGGGGGTAGTCCCTATAAAAATAAATCTAAAGCTTTTCTAATCTAAGAAAGAAAAACACTTAATCTAGGAGTTTATTGCTTGAAATAAAAATAGATCATTCAACACTTAGCATTTATCATCATCACAAAAATACTTTGCTCATAAGACATTCATAAATCAAAGGATACAATATCTGCAACATTCAAGAGCATAAAAGAAGATTAGACAACATGCATAAGTGTAACTTCTCACATAAGATAAATATATATTCTTTTTTAACCAGTGCCTTAAAAGGAGTCATGGGCAGTGTAGATAGAAGATTTTATTAAGGTAAATTTTGTAATTAGTTAGTGAAAAGTGTTTGTCCCCTTAGGAAGCTCGTTCTCTGCTTGGACTTGCTGAGAGTTTACTGAAACCCAATGGTCTCACTAGTAAACTCTGTTGGGAAACTGAGAGGGGGGGGGTGAATCAGTTGTTACCGTGCTTAAACAATTATGGTTCTTTTAAACTCTTTGCAGAAGCACTGAATGATGTTCACAATAATGCAGAGAAATAAATTAATGGCACATTCGACATCAGTCACATATATGAGAAACACAGAGACATATATTTCCCAAGGAAACCCATACAGGGTAAAAACCTCTTTTTCTTTATATGATAAGTAATAATTACATTCTTTACATTATCATACATATGAGAACCAACTCATAATGAGGCTACAACCTCTGTTTTTGCAAGATGCAACTTGCTGAGAACACCAACTCTCTGTTTTCTCTAGCACCCACTAGAAGGAAGCACCAAATCCCTGGTTTCTCTAGCACCAACTAGAAGGAAGCACCAACTCCTTGAGTGTTTCCAGCACCAACTGGTTGGAAGCTCCAACTTCCAATCATACAGGCACCAACCTGTATAACAGAGAACAAAATTTCTCCCTTGCACCACCCTGCCACCCTGGTTTCTCTGGCAGCAACCAGATGGAAGCTACAACTCCCTGTGTTCAAGCACCCACTTGAACCTCTGAGGACAATAGTCCTCCCTAGCACCTCCCAACCACCCTGAAATATACATCTTTTCTACTGAAAAATATTATAGTGATATAATGTTCAACAATTTCTTACCAGACTCATCACTGTTCTGCTGCATCTCGTTTCTCTGTCTGCCACACTACCTTTCTGCACAAATGACTTGTGCTGTCTGTTCTTCTATGTTTTATCCTCTGTGCGCCATGTCCATTCACTGCACAGTTCCTCTTCTCTCCCATTCAGCTGCTGCACTCTCCTCCTTCTTTACGCATGAATCACCTTCAACAACAACAACCTCATCTCCTCTCATTCACGTGTACATATAGCTTATGTACTATTTGTGCATGCAATGTGCACAATGCCTCTGCATGCTCACTCCATGCTAAATTCCTCCACAACTCAAGTGCTCTGTCTGATCATCATCATGACTCTTCAGCTTCACTGGTGGTTCAACCCATGTGTCTATAATCACTAGGTGTTATGCTGAGATTCCTTTTTCTCTCTGGCAGTTGAGACTCTTCGTCTTCTCTGTTACAGTCGAGCTCACCCTCTCTGTTTCATCTACAGGCTTCAATGCTCATCCATCTATCAATCCCTTCTAATAATAGTCTTCCTTCACTGGAAAAAGCTTGGAGACTCTTCATCTCCTCTGGCAATCACACAGAGGTCTCTTCAAATTCTCTGGCAGACGCCATCAATGGTTTCTGGCAGTTTCATTGTGTCGTGCATCAGTAGCCCTTCGATCTCCTTCAAGTTTATCTGCGTCATTGGATGAAATTTATTAATCTTGCCTTTAAATCAGGTTTTGGCATTTCGACATTCCTATGCCCAAGTGTCTCGATAATTCATGTCACGATCTCCGAAGCTTCGATACAGAGCTTTTCTGCGCTAGCTCCTTCCTCTATATGACCATGACCATGAAAAAGCGCTTATGCTTAATGTTCTTTTTGCAAATTCGTGTTTCGTGAATCTGGAGATGAGGCATCTCGACCTCCAAGTCGTGATCTCCGAAACCCCGAAATGGAGCTTATCTAGACTGACTCCTTCCCTTCTCGTGACCAAGGGCTGTGACCACATCCTTATGCATAAGGAACTTTCACGATTTCGCATTTAGTGAGTCTGGAGATGAGACATCTCGACTCTCCAAGTCGCGATCCCCGATACCCCGAAATGGCGTGGGATCAACGGTGCTGATCAACACTTGATCTGACGGCTCAGATCATTTCGCGATTTCGCATATCGTGATTTCGACATTCCTGTGATGAATGTTCTTGATGCTTCCAACTCTCGATCCACGAAACTCTGAAAGGGAGTCGGATCAATGGTCCCCATAACCCCCAGAGATGGACGGTTGACAGGATTTCGGCGTTTCACAATTCATCATTTCGGGACTCCTGATGCTGAGTGTTTCTTGACATCTCTATCTCCCGATTTCCGAAACTCCAAAGTGGTGTAAACCTACTGACGTCACACGTGTCGAATACCTGCCACATGTCACCCTGATTCGTGACTTACATGTGCTTGAAATGTTGAATCAATCTGACACTTGTCATTACCTGGTTGTGCCACGTGTTCCTAGCTGACGTGGTTTGTTGATGTGAGTTGGATCAACGGTCCAGATCACATCTTGATTTGACGGCGGTGATTAAATCGCAATATCGCATATTGCGATTTCGAGATTCCTGTGGTTATTATTCTTTGACATCTTCAACTCTCAATCTACGAAACTCTGATATGGAGTTGGATCAATGGTGCAGATCACATCTTGATCTGACGGCTGTGGTTAAGTCGCGATTTTGCATTTTGTGATTTCGAGAGGTTAGGGAACCCCGTTCCTTTGACTCTCCAGTCAACGAAATGTTCATCTATGTCCACGTGTCCTGCCTGAAGATGGATGGTCCTCCTTCTTTCAGGATTTTGTGAGCCCTCTACTCCTTGCACTTTAAAGAGCGTGCAAGTTCTCCTCGATCCAACAGTGGTCGGACCCTGTGCTCGAATCTAACGCCTGAGATCTATTCTCCATATCCGCGTGCTCCTCTTGTCTACATTGAGATTTGACGGTCATCGAGAATTCGGGATGGGATCCAATGATCACTGATGCTTCTCCTCCAAGCTTACGCATCCTCCTTACTTGGAAGAATTTCTAAGTGTCAAAGGCCTCGACCTTTGATCCT
>JZKD02S1475069.1:0-10814 GCA_000966675.3 Picea glauca | reverse complement strand
TATGGCATACAAATTGGAGTTGCCTACATCTTCACGAGTACACCCAGTTTTCCATGTTTCATGCTTAAATAAGGTTATAGGTGACAAGATCCTAGTTCAAACTATATTTCCAGAAATTGATGAGGAAGGAAAAATCATATTGGAGCCTGAAGCCATCACTGACACAAGAATTCGCCAGGTGAGGAATAGATCCATTTCAGAGTATCTCATTAAATGGAGGAAACTACCGACTGAAGATTCCACTTGGGAAGATGAGTCTTTTATACAGAAGCATCTAGATTTACTCAATCATTACAGACAACACTTGTCTCAATGGGAGGGGCATGTTAAGCCCTAAATAATGGCTCATTACCCCTTAATTGGGGCATATTAAATTAGTAATGTTATTTTATTTATGTCAGGTTTAGTCCATTAGTTGTAATTATACCTCCTAGTCTCCTATATATACCAAGGAGACATTTTCATTTGGAATCATCTTGTAATTGTACATTTATGTGGGCATAAGGAGGTTGCCCCCTCGAATAGGATTATTATCTGAATTTATCTCTTTTTCAAGGCATTGAGTACTTATTCTGAGGGTTTTCTATGATATATTGATATTTGGTTCTTAACAAGGACAAAACAACCACCAACTTGACTGGTAAATAATTTTTTTTGGGACAAAGGACAGTTCTATATTTGAACATTTTTAATTCAGTAGAGTACTACCTTGTCAGGTCATCTCAACTAGCCATGGTTCCCCTAACCATTCCCTCTCATGACATCATAATCCATATAGGAAACACCTTCAGTAGTTATTCAACAATTTTCATTTTATTTACTAAAAAAAATATTCACATTACCTCCTTTAGAAAAGGTTCAACATTTCCCAAAATCCACACATAACAAATCTGTCCATACTCTTCTAGAAGTAACATAATTATATTTAAAAGTTGGAGAAAATAGGGGTATTACATACGCGGGTTAGGGATTCTTCCAGGGGAAAGTCAAACCATGGGTCTCGAATCATTGATCTCCATATCGAATTGGTTAATATCTTGATGGGCACCACTGGTTTCCATACTTAATTGCAAGCTTCCACTCCTCACAGGAGTCGTTGGGGTGCGCTCAAGGGATGCTCCAGCAATTTGTTGTGCCTGGGTAGGTTAACATCCAATTTCATGGTATCCTTTCCATTTTGTAATTATTCTCGCCTCTTTTTCCTCTTGTCCCACTCGATTTTTTGTATATCCATTGAAGTCTTATGGGTCTACGTTCGATGTGCAGACTTCGCGCTTGATTCATTTATCTTCCTCTCGACTTTTGACATTTTCAAATTGGTTGTGATTCGACTTCAACTTCAACTTATATCATTTCATGGATCATCCAAACCCTCGACATCGGCCCGACTTACTCGCAGACAACGATTTTCATCATTTTTTCTATGTTCATTTCTTCAAGAAGTAGTCCCAAGATTCTCTAGTGTCTTTTCATTTAGCTTCCAAAAATTATTCCCACTCTTCTTGTTTCTCTTTCTAATCAAAGTTTGGAGGAGGAATTTTCAGAAGGGTTTGGTATTCAGCAATGTCCATGAATCCATTGTCTAAGAGGAACTTTTGAGGTAAGGATGGGATAGTGAAAATAAACACGTCATGAAGTTATGTATAAAATTTGTTTTTGATGGTTTCAACTAACTCTCTATATTCAATCTCTTGTTCTTCAATGTAATTTCTCACGATATTCTCAAACCACTCATTGAGGTTTGTTCTTCCTTTGTTTATGATTTTGTTCATCAATTGCTCATCAAGAGTGAGTTTGTGCATTAGATTGATCGAGGTATTCATATAGTTATTTTGGAATGGCTTCCAGGAATCATTCGTGTGTCTCTAAAAATAAATGAGTTCCTTCTTCGACTAGTGTCAGTCGATTTCTTCTTGCGTAGTTTTTTTATATAATTGGTAATTTTACACTCCCACCATTCACATATCTCCTCCAAAGTTAACCTCTATGTGTCTTTTTTCTATGTATGCTCGAGTTTATAACTACTGACAATAGAACCAATGTTGTAATCTAAGGGAAAGTATGAGAAGCTATCGGTAGATCCTTACACAAAACAATACATGTTACAATATCATATATATAGACACATAAATATACAAGAAAACATACACAAGTAGTGGGAGAACCATCCATGCATTTTATTATATTGTCAAAACAGTCTTTGTCTTTCCATTATATATATATATAATGACCATTTGGTTACATTTCTTAACTGTTCGGTCAGTCGGCTCTAACTATCTATTCGACCAACTTTCCTAACCGACTACTGCAATCGACTTGGCTATTTGATTGGTGGTTCTAGTATACAGAATCGACTAGCCTCTACAATACTTTCTTTATAGCTCCACACCTCCCTCTATAAAATCTTTATTGCCTCAACTAACTCTACAAGATCTACCTTGATTTCATGTCCATTGGACCCTGGAATTATACTCTACAATAGACCCACAAAATCTTCATTCATATCATCTATTATTCTTTTAAGCAATACCTTTATACAACACTCTTTGCTTGAGTGTTCACTTCCTCATCAACAATACCATGTTATTAAAGTTTGTCCCTTTTTTCCATTACTCATCTATTACACTTCCAAATGTTCCTTTATACCTCTGCATAGGAATCATCATGAAAATCAACACTCTTTCTGAACCAATACTCACTTTTGACAAGTACCTCTAACATATGAAAATGTTTTTCCAAAATCGACATTATTTGGAAGATATTCATTTTGAACAATTGCATGGTTCACAACATCCAATTTCCCTTTTTCCTATAGATTTATAAAAAACTAGATGCTTCCTCAAATAACTTAATCCTTTTTTCATGTTTTCCTATGAATTAGATTTCCAATGGCTATACTCATGCCTTATTCTAATTTCTAAGATGAAAGATATGGATCTCTGAAATCAACAATTTCACCCCTTTTTTCACCTGTTTCACTGGTACAATAAATATCAAACCTATATTGTGTCACATGTRAAAAGAAATATGACAAGAATCAAGAAAATTTWAATATCAGACATTGATAGTATTCTTGATTTTGAATACACAACAACTCTYAGATTAAATATCTAATGCTYGRTCCAACTTTTACAACAATCTAGATTAATTCCTTTTGCATTTCCTCTAKACTTGGAATTTTTAATGAAAACTAGCTATGTCCCAAATAGAGAAAAACTAGAARARAAAAAATCCCTTAAGACAAAGTTGTCCAGATTGATGAGTRGGTAAAATGTTCACTAGATAAAATTTTCYAGATTGRTGATCTGGGGCCCCTTTCCCTCCTCTAAAGTTTTCAAAACTCTCTARAAAGTGCYCGAGAATAGTGGATTTTTCCCTRCTTGAGMACTTCTACTCTAACTCCTTTAGRATTTCACTAGAATCYAAATTAGGTATCCTCATGCTTTCTTTTTGGACTCCCTATAAAAATCTCACCTTTATCTTGGCCTCAGTTTCTTARCACAACTCARATMTTCAAAAGTCACCAATTTACATTTTTGGAAATTGAAGTAGAATTGTTCCATGGACCTCACTGACAATTGTGTATCCCTCGTCATAGTATACATACCCCTTAAMTTTCATATTAATTTTAGTTAAACGRCTCCTAATATGGCTAAAACAAGTTTTTGACTCCAATTTTGTTTTTTGCAAATTGTTTATTTTCTCCTTCCCTTTCYTCCTCATGTTTCTCTTGTTCTCTTCCTTTCTTTTCTTTTTMTTTTTCTCCTGTTATTTTCTTCCCYTTCTTCCCTCTTCRGAGATCATTGAAACCCTTCACRGAAATTAGCRATTTCCYTTGCATTGGTGATTGAAAATTTCCTTTGCATCAAYGATTGAATATTTYMTTTGCATCAATGATTGATGATTCATTCRCATCAATGATCARAGAATTCCTTACTTCRCATAATTTCACCAAACKATGATCATTGCATTGGCGATCAAAAAATTCCTTCRCTTCGACAATCGACAAATTCCTTCATATTGATGATTGGTGATTTTCTTTGCAATGATGAATTCCTTATTTCACAAAATTTTTRCAAAATTCCAATCACTCTATTAGTGATTGGAGATTTTCTTTGCATTGGTGAATTTCTTCGAAATTTGAACACTCCATCGACAATCGATGATTTTCTTTTTACATCGATGAATTCCTTACTTCACTGAATTTTTCCAAACTCCAATTGCTCCATCAATGATTTTATTTCATTGGCTATCTACATGAATGTCACTTCTACATAAGATTTCTTCAAACCCCAAAACTTAGAAGTTTTTAACTAAACCTTAGATGAATCTGCATCATCTATCTCAAAATCAAATGTAATTTGGACCATTGATTTATTAAACCCTATGCCATAACCCTTGCCTTACGCCAACATGGACCCTTTACATTTCAATTGGCCTAGACTCATGGTATTCTAAATTGAAATATATTTTATACCATGGGACAAGTCCAAGTCATTTGAAATCTAAACGAAGAAGGACATTAATATTAAAATATGAACAATACAAGTTCATGAATGGAATCCTTTTCCAGAAGAATTATGTTGGTTTTGTTTTTACAATTTCTCCAAAAGAAAGATGCAATTTTTTAATTTTTTTTCTCCGAAAGATCTCCATGATGGGATAGCTAGAGGTAACTTCATTGGAGAAACCACTACTCACAAAATATTGATATTTTGTTATTGCTAGAACACTCTCTTCAATTATTCTCATACTTACATTTGAAAGTGCAAGATATGCCAACTAAGAACAAAAAGAGAGAAAAAAACATCCATACCATTGAAACCTATTTCAATTGGGATTCCTTTTTAGCAATGAGGGATTGGTATTATTGGGTAAATAAACCCACATTAATCTAAGAAACACACATATCTATTGATTGCTATTGAACCTTTCACTAGGTGGGCTAAAGTTGTGCCATTAACATGGGTTAACAAAACTGGAATAATTCAATTTCTTGAATAAAAATTGATTGCTAGGTTTAGTATTCCTCTGGTTATTTTATTTGACAATTCTTCGTATATTTATTCATCTTGGTTGTCTGAGTATTATTTATACAGAGGGATCATTCTTCATTATGCAACCAACTATTATTCACAAGGGAATAGAGAAGCTAAATCTACCAATAAGAATTTAATTCACATCGTGCAAAACAAAGTAGAAGAAAACCATAGGAATTGCTACAATACTTTACCCAATGCCTTGTGGGATGATATAGAAATACCATAAGAAGCATTGGAGACATCTTCAT
The DNA here is from genome assembly GCA_000966675.3 of Picea glauca. Classification (NCBI taxonomy): domain Eukaryota; kingdom Viridiplantae; phylum Streptophyta; class Pinopsida; order Pinales; family Pinaceae; genus Picea; species Picea glauca. Next base: position 5,524 of record JZKD02S1475069.1, on the reverse strand, counting down.
ATTATCTGGTATATGGGTAGGATGCAATTTTACCAGCCAATATTTTATTTCCTTCACTAAATCTTTCTCAATCTTTTAGAGGCCAACCTTACTCCCCTCTTCGAAATAGAATAGATACATTAGTTATGTTGGAATCTTCAAAATAGAATAGATACATTAGTTATGTTGGAATGGGAAAGGGAGATCTAAAAAAAATTGATTATCATCAACAAATCATTAAAAAATGGTATGAAAAACAAAATCCTTTTAAAAATTTTAACATAGGTGACTCGATACTAAAATGGAACAAAGTTAATGAACCAAAATGGAAACATATAGTGTTTCAAAATTACGGTTCAATCTTTTTTAGATCAATGAAAATATAGGAGCTATCACATATAGGATGAAAATTTTAAAGGGTAATCCAGAACCTCTCCTTATTAATGGATATATCCTTAAGAGGTACTTCACCTAATTGTTTGAAAAGGAAATTATCATGTATATAATTAATTCTTCGTTTTCTTTAATGTTTTTGAGCTTGATTTTGGTTTTAGTTGTTTTTTTATTTTTTATTAGTTGATATTGTTTTTTGGGTTTTGTTAATTCTAAAATCACCTTTTGGTTTTTCATGCTTTGTTTTTTTAATGTCGTGTGTTGAAATTTCATCATTTAGCATACATTTGAATCTTTCTTTTCTATTCATTTTTATTTTCCTATTTACTCAAAAGTAAAATGATTTAATTATGAGTTAAGATTGAGAGAAAAGGGTGTAACATGTTTTCTCTTCTCAAAACTTTAGAGATATTCAATACATTTCTATTGACGTAATTGGTTGAATCCATTGGAGAATACTTAATCATACTCATATTTAAATTAATTGACTTGGAAAAAGATGGAGAGGATGACTAAAGGCACTTCACTTGAGAAGAACAATTTCAATACCAAACTATTATACTCATCTCTTTGATAATATATATCATCCTCTAAGCTAATAAAGCTAATATTCCACCCTCTTCTCTTCTATATGTATAGAAGAAGAATAAAAATAAGACGAGGGTTGAATAATATTTTTACCAACTATAATAAACGTGACTTCAAAATGAATCATATTCAAAACCTTGAATTTCATTATCATTGAGAAAAGTGCACATATATATATTTAGAGAAGTTGAATGTCTTTTAAATATTATACTACTTTAAACCATCTCAATCTCCCCCCCTTTGCCTATGTCTAGATAGTGCCTATGAGCTCCTCTCCTAGTGCCTCACCCCGCCTAGAGCTTTTTATCTTTTTTATGCATACACTTTTTTCCCTATCTTATTTATTTCAAGCCTACCAACTGCACGACTTAGCTCTCTCTTTCCACAACCCAAGTAAGAGATCATAAGAAGGTAAGTCAGAAGGCAAGCTTACACACATCTATGGATGTCTACCTAAAAGCAACAAGAGCAGAGTAGTCCTAAACAATTATTAATATTTGGAAGGCGACGCAAAGGTGGCTCGAGGGCTTGTTAAAGAAGGTGACAAGGGAAGGGGGGGAAACTAAAGGCATTTTCTAGTCCCCCCTTCGTCGAGGGGTAAGTTATGAAACTCTCTATATTATCCAATTTTTACAAGCACTACCAAGAAACATGATATTAGAGGAGGTTTTTCTGAAGGTGGTTGTTGGAGTTTTTTCTGCATAAATAAGGCCTTGGTGCACAATTTTTTCTTAGTTTCACCAATGTATTTAACATATCAACATGAAAATGTTGCATGAATCTTTTGTTCAAAATTAATAACAATAGAAAAAATATGTGGTGCTTCACTTTAGTCTTGTCATGCAAGTGCTCTACTTTGGTCTACAGACTAGTGTTCCATGAAAATTCCACACTAAAGGGGGAAATCCCAGGAAAGTACATCAATGCTCCACTTTGCTCTCAATATATTAGTGATCCACTTTGGTCTCAACATACTAGTGCCCCAATTTGGTCATGGAGAAATGACACTCCAAATTGGTCATGGTGTATTGGTCATCGATGATCAATGTGCACTAGAGAGTCAATAATCCAAAATGAGATTGATGCTCCATTTTTTCCTTAGAGAAGTGGTCGTCCACTTTTTCCTTGAGAAATGGTGCTCAAATTTGACCTTGGAGAATTCATGATTTATTTGTTTTTGGAGCACCAATGCTCCACTTCATTCTTGGAGCATCGATGCTCCATTTTAATTTAGGTACAATATTTTGAATCAAACAATCCTAAATATCATTCTTTTATAAGTTCATGCAATTTCCCTAATATGTGTTGTGCTCCAACTTGGTCTTCGAGCATTGGTGTTTGACTTTTTTGTTAGCGTACCAATGCTACATTTCTGTCTAGTTTCATAGTAGTGCGCCATATGATTGATAGTAAATTTATATACCACATTTTGCAGGACTAAATCTTATTTCATTTAATCATCAATCCAGAGTTTGTAAACTTGCGATATTTCGTGCACTATATGTGTCAGCTACAAATTCTTAACTTTCATTAGTTTGTCTAATATGCTTCTACAAAAAGGAAATTATATCACCACTCTTCATTAATCCAAAGCTCAATCACTCTTGGAAATGATCCATATACTTGAACAGTTGATCATGTTGATGGGAATCCTATTGTCATTGGGAAATATCCTTCCATGAGTTAGGAAATCCCTTTTTCTATAGATCACAACTCTCGTTGTTGGAAACTTTGATAAAAACTAATCTACAGATTGAAAATGCTACTGCAGAAAATTAAAACACATTTGAATAAATTGTAAAGAAAATAAAGATGCATAAATAAATAAACTCATAAAATGAAATATTACCAAACTATACAATTCTCTTCTCTAATGGAGTGAGCTCTTCCTTCCAGAACAGGGCACCGAATTAAAACTACAGCAACATAACTCAAACCAAATCACACACCACCAAGAAACTATGAAAACTAATATTGTATCAAGATATCAAGAAATTGTATTTGATGCCATCATAATTTAGACTTGTGCTCTAGGAGTCCTCCATTTGGAATGAATATGGCACTCTCTTTTATACATAAGATTGTTTGAAACAAATATCTAAATATAGATCCACTTGAGGATACGATATTATCAAATGGTTACAACAGATATCTAAATACAGATCCACTTGAGAATATCCTCAAGTGGTCAAAACAAATATCTAAATATATATCCACTTGAGGATATAATATTCTCAAGTGATTACAAAAATTCATAATTAGTTCCAAGATTCATGCTAACTCTCCACATATTTTGGAATGCCACTACTTATGAAATTCAAAACAAGTCATGTTGGCTACAATAACTTGCTCAAAATATGTTTAAAATATTTAATAATGGTGTTGGGATCCCAAGATCCACTATATATACATGGGATATCTTTAAATCTATAATAAAAATGGATATGCACAAGTGGTCACATATAAATCTACTTTCCAATAATTAAAACCATGAAATATATGTTTTGTTGTCTTCTCCAAGTGGCTACATGATTGGTGGTGGTAGATTACCTCTTTTGTGGCATGCTAAATCTTCAATGCATGGATATACAAATGCTCTACATCATTAATTCAAATTTTCTTCAACCTTGTAGCTTGTGGACCCATTCCTATAACAACTTGTTGACACATGAGCCATTATTTCAAAACTGAATACATAATACACTAATTCGTCGTAATGTTAATCATAATTCAATGAAAATACTAAGAAATGTAATGGAAAATAATTTCAGCCTAGACCTCTCATATGAGCATAAAAATGGGCCAATATAAGTTTAATGGTAAATGGAAAGGGATTAAAAATAAAGAAAAGAAGATGTCAATAGATTGTAATTTTTTTACGCATCCATGATCCTATTCCTAATTATCTTATAGGTTAATACAATTTGTCTAGAAATGAATTATACTCCACTTTGTTCTTGAATCACCGATGCTTTGCTTTGGTCTTGAAGAGCTAGTGCTCCACATTAGTTTAGGTGCACCAAACAAAACTAGTTCCAATTTCGTTTGCATGCAAAAATTGTCAAGAATTTGGTCTTGGAGCATTAGATGTGTTTGTGTTTTAGGAAGCATTCTTTATCCTACTACATTGATGAACTAATGAATACTACATATTTTTTAAACTTTTTAAAGCATGCAAGAAGAGCTAAAAGATGATTCTTTGAAAATGGGAAAGGCTATGTTTTGTTTCATTTCTACATTTAACATGAGCATAGAGGAATAGGAAGAGGAAGGGGAAGTTTGTTTCATTATTTCATTCCTCTCCATTCCATATTTTATCCTCTTTTTTTTTAAGTTTAAAAATAGTTTTTATGGAATACTTTCTATTGCATGGATAATAATGTAATATTTACTATTTTCAAGTGACATGACCTAATGACTAATAATTTGTATGATTATCTATTATTTTTTCCATTTATTACTATTGCTTTGCATATGTTAACTATATTTTCTACTTTTGCAAGGAACCCTAGCGGCGGCGGCAGAGAAGGCGAGGATTCAACCTTAGGGCTTCAGCCTAGTCCTGCAGCTCTCCAGAGGCCCGTTGGCCTCCTCCCGACCTGATCCAGGCATCAAGCCCACTCCAGGAAGTCCCCAATGGCGGCTGTGAAGCTCCTCGTGGCTGCACCTGCGGCTGGTGCGCCCCCTCTCGTGGTTGCGTCCTCCATGGCGGCCGACGTCTCCTGCACGCGCCTCTCAAACGTCGGTGCCAAGCCCGACGGGGGTTGCCCGCCCTCAAATCAGGGTCCCTCTTTGGGCCGAGCGGGACGGGCTACTTTCAAAGATATTGCTTCCCTTCGAGGGGGTACTTCGGTTCCAAATACTTCGATTGTTGAAGTCGCGGCAGTTTCTATCCAGTTGCCGAAGGAAGTATTGGAGTATTCCTCTCAGCTCAGCAAGTTCGCCATGGTTTGTAGGTTTAACGGCTTTTGGCCGAATCTGGTTGCTCTTCATTCCTGGATCGACTCCAAATGGGCCCCGCTTCTTGAGGGTGAGATTACAGTCTGCCCCCTTGCGAAGGGTTTTTTCACAGCTATCTTTGATTCTTCTGATGAAAGAGACTTGGTTTCCAGCTCCGGGCCATGGTTCTGGGGCAGAGCAGKGCTATCCRTGCAGYCRTGGACCCCRGACTTYGATCCAGCCACGRCCTCTATTTCTACTGCTCCGGTCTGGGTGCGTCTCCCGTCACTCCCCCTGCACTTCCGGGGGGCCAAAACTCTTGAAGCTATCGGAAATGGCATAGGGAAATATCTCTGCAATTGCCCTGAAGCTGCCCCAGTCAACTCCACCTTTGCCCGGATCTGTGTAGAGATGGACTTCAACAAGGGTTTCCCAGCAGAAATCATCCTCCTCGAAGAAAACGTCTCTTGGACCCAGAAGATCGATTTCGAGAACCTCTGTTTCAGATGAAGGGTTTGTTTTGAAACAGGGCACATAGCCCGGAATTGTGAGAAGTCATCCGGGAAAAGAAGACCATCCCGACGCCAAAGGCCCACTTGGTGGACAGGAGCGCAACCGGAGAAGC
>JZKD02S1475058.1:0-10814 GCA_000966675.3 Picea glauca | reverse complement strand
TGTTATGACGTTGGATAGATGGGTTTTTGCGTTAACAATATAATATAATTTGTTTAAAATATCTCTCTTCATTAAAAAAAATTATGTTTAAAATATATGTGGTTAACCTATCCAACCAAATATCTAGGTTATTCTTTGCTATATATCGATATAAAATATATATAATAAAAATATAAATTTTGTTCGAGTATGATGATGTTGAATTTGTTCGTTAGGATTTTTTTATTTGGTGTTTACTTGAGTTAGGACTTTGCATAGTTGCTGTATTTTTCTAGTGGTTTTTCCTTCCTCTTCGATTACAATGACTAACGTGCCTCTCTCTTGGTTGCTGACCGTGGGCTTAGATTTGTTGTTAGAAAGCTTTTTCGGTTCTGTCTTCCCTTCTTGATTGTGAAGATTTCAATTACTTTAACCGAGGCGGAAATCGAATCCTTCAAGCACGTCTTTACTACTTTGAACTTTATTTTCCCTTCTTCTTTCTAGGAAAGCTACTTTATTGCCGAGAAGGTTTTCATCTTCCCCAAAATATCTCTGGGATAAGAATTTGCATATGAGGCATCCTTTCTTCAAGGTCATGCTTCACCATCATATTTGACAAGCATGGAACCCCTTCAACTTAAAGCTCTTTTTTCTTCCTAATTATCATGCTTTTGGTATGATATTTTAAAACTTCATCATCGGATTTAATGAATCACTTTCTTAAGGAACAAACCATTTGCTTTGTGCTCTCAAGGTTTTTTCAGTGTGAAGTCAAATTTTACGAATAACATAAAAGTATTCTTTCATCATTAATCAAGTCTTTGGTTGAAGGGTAGGAAGGCCTATGTTTTAAACCTTGGTCTATGTATTTAAGTTCCTCGACAAACTAGATAACTAGATTTTTTTAGTAACATTATGGGTAAGCTTTTCAACTCCAATATTATATTTTTGAAGAATGTAAGTGATATGGGAAATTTCATTACCAAAAACCAATGATAAATCTATCACAACACATGCCAAGTTTTGTATAGAAATCGAATTTACATCTAGTTTGTTGTGAAAAGACATCTTGATAGTAGTAATAGATATGAGGGAGGAAAGCCCATAAAAAATAAAACCCACTTAGTGGAATGGAGTTCAAGACCACCACCCTTTAATCAAAGTAAAGGACCCACCAACAAAAGTGGGCATTGAAGTTATCAAAGATAAACCTCTCTCATTTCATGGGATGGAGGCTCCTAGACATTCTTCCCTTATAGAGGATGACCACCAAGGAGGTGGATCAAAGTAAAGAAGTGCAAAAAAAGATTACTAAAGAATCCTTTTCTTTCGAGGATGTGTAGAGAAGATACATACATAACACAACTTAGTTTAGAAAAATGTTTTTTTTTTTTTTAATAATTTGTCCAATTATTAAATAATGAAAACATTTACTTCCATATTATTATTATTGAAAAAATGTATCTAAATTTATTACATATTTTTATATATAATAAAAATATATAAAAACTTAAAAAAAAATCATTTTCTTTCCTAAGTTGTGGAGAAGATGCACACAAAAAACAAAGTTGAGAAAAGTTAAACTTGAAGATGTACACATAAGGCAACTTAGATGCACACAAAAAACAAAGTTGAGAAAAGTTAAACTTGAAGATGTACACATAAGGCAACTTAGTTTAGAAAAGTAAAACTTAACAAGAATATTAAGAAAATATTGAAAAAATACATACAAAATATAACAATGATTTAATTTCCACTTTATTATTATTTAAAAATATTATTTCAAATATTAAAATTTATTTTATGATTTAGTTTCCACTTTATTATTATTTTAAGAAAATATTTAAAATATTAAAATTTATTTTATATATATTAGTAGTTAATTTTTTCCAATTTTCAATATTATCTTTAATTTTTACAATTATTTTAATAATTTTTTATAACTTAAAATAAATTATTGATCACAAACACTTAAACATTGCATAACTGGGAAACAAAACACAAACTCTTCACCAGCCACCATCCAGAAATCAGAGTGGTAAACTAACGGAAGGGACCTTCTAAAGTCGCAAAGTGGCTCCCACCCCCCAAAAATCAGTTCGGAAGAACCATCTCAGTTATAAACTTAAAGTCAACTTTGAGCACGTCATCAACTCAATATCTTTCTATAAATAAACAAAAACTTAGAGAGGTTCCGTCCATGGTCGTGACAATCCGAATCCACGTCACTCACCCACTCACGCTCGCTAGACTTGGCATACCACACCAGGGAAGGGTAGACCACCACGTAAATAGAACACGTGTACAACGGAAGACGTTGCGCATTTATCCATCCAAATTTGAAATGGAATTCCACACACAAGCAAACTGCAATTCCAACGTGGACGAGGTGAAGTGAGGTCACGCCATGGACAATCTTGTCACTTGGATATCTTCTTTTTTGGTAGGTAAGCACTATAAAAACACCATGCGTTTGTGTTTACAGTCGCACATTTTGAAGCCCGAAGAGTTGTAATTCTATTCCACATTTAGGAGGAGGAGAATTTTGGAATGTGACAATGAATTCATTCACCTCCAAGATTAGGATACGACACTTGCATTCCTATTATTATGATGGTTGTTGTAACAAATCATTCTTGGAATAGAATATGGATATTTTTGTAATTAATATAGTTAGTTTCAATGTACCTAGGAGGATTGCTTAAATATGTAGGCCTGAGAGGTAGATATAGAGCAAGGGGCTTCAATCCTTCTCCTGGGTTGTTGGTTGTAATCTCCTATTGAGCAATATAATGTCATTGCCATTACCACTACTCGATCTGCCTCCCATTTATAAGAGCTCTACTACATGTAACAACCATATTCAAGCAAATGAAAGGATGTGAAAAGAAGAAGTTCAGAGGCAAGGGGGTTGGCATCATCTTCGTTAGAGATCTCATCTCCACTATACCCGTTGTAAAAGGAATGGGTCACATGAAGCGAATTACTGCAAAGTTCCATAGGGGAAGATCAAAGAGAGACAGAATCAGAAAGAAGACAAAGTTAAAATATCAGATCAAGTGAAAGGTAAAGCACCTTCTCATTACACTGTTGCCAATTGCAATATAGGAGTAACTGAAGATTTGTTTAACACTTTATTTTCTTCTTGGAGAGATGCATGGCTTATTGAAACAGGTGCAACCTCCCACATGACATTCTAAAGAGACTTCTTCGAAGACTTCAATGACAATGTAGTGGCATAGTGTATTTTGCAGATAGATCAAGTCTCAAACCTCCGAGAATGGGCACCATCGGGCTTAAGTTTCCTAGAATCTTGTAGTTTCTTCTATGTGATGTGCTCTATCTTCCTAAGCTACAAAGGAAATTGTTTTCCCTTGTGCACATCCGACAACAAGGCCACAATGTTAATATGTTTGGTGGAAAAATTGAAATAAGGAAAGATTCTGACAACATGGTTGTCATGACCGGAATGGAAGATGGAAGACTATTGAATTTGAAAGGGACATCTTCTCAGGCACAAAATGTTGCATACCTCTTTCATCATGGTGAAGGTACAATGTCATCTTGTATTTTGCGGCATGCTAGATGTGGTCATATTAATTATGACAGTCTTTGTTTGTTGAAAAAGAATCATGTTTTTGGTTTACCTACTATTCCAAGGAAATTGAAGCAATGTGATGCTTGTATCATTGGAAAACATAACAAACAACCATTTCATGATTCTAATTCCAAAGCATGTATAAAACTTGAACTGGTTCATTCTTATTTTTGTGGCCCTATGCATGTTCTTTCTGGAAATGACAATAGATATACCATGACTTTTTTTTGATGATTACACCAAGATGTGTTAGGTGTGCTTTTTGAAAGAAAAATCACAAGATTTTGAAACTTTTAAAAATTTCATGTATGGATTCAAAATGAAGCCCAGTCTTGTATTGGCTCCCTTTGCACTGATAATGGAAGAGAATATACATCTAACAAATTTGAAAGCTACCTTCACCAACACAAGATCAAACATCAAACCACAGTTCCATACAATCCTCAATAGAATGGTGTAGCTAAAAGAATGAACATGACTCTCCTAAATATGGTTTGTTCCATGAAGTTTTTCAAGAATGCAAAATTGATGTTTTGGGATAACGCAATTCTATGTGCAACTTGTGTGAAAAATAGGTGCCCATCTCATGCTCTTGAAAAAAAGACTCCTTATGAAATGTGGTATCGCTGCAATCCTTCAGTGAGGCATCTCAGGGTCTTTAGTTCCACCTACTATGCCTTGATCCCTAAGGAGAAAAGAAGCAAGCTTGAAGCAAGGATTCATAAGTGCATCTTCTTGGGGTACTGAAATACCACCAAGGGATATCGTATTTACGATGAGGAAAAAAAAATCATCCTTTCTAGAGATGTAATCTTTCTTGAATCCTCCAAGAATGACAAAACCATTGACAGACAGTTTGATCATTTGGACAAATTCACTTGAGTAAAGAGATATCATGAATTTGATAATGAGATTCCACATATTGAAGGGGGGATCTCTATCTTGGGTCAATATATGGAATCTCCTTTTTTTTTGTTGAAGCACCATCTTCCCCTCATGAAGAAGTTCCAGCCACTTCATCAGAACCTAAAGTTCATTTGGATGATGTGATTGAGAGGAGCCTAAAGCTGAGTATTGATGAGAATTCAACACCATCTCAATCAACTAAGCCACTTGGACCATCTCATAAAGGTACGCCAAAATGGATCATAAAAACACTTGAAAGTGTTCATCTTAATGAGGTTGGAAAGACAGGAACTAGAAGTTCCTCAAGGGAAGATGGAGATGATGTAGATAATTCAAACTCAGGTGATGTAGATGACATGGATGTTTCATATGATTGTGATTTGAATTTATCTACTATTTTTTAACCAACTTCCTTTGAAGAAGCCACTTTTCATGATAAGTGGAAAGAAGACATGCAGAAGGAATATAATGCTCTCATCAAGAATGGGACATGGGAGCAGACCCTCCATTCAGAACCAAAACAATCGGCTACAAGTGGGTATTCAAGGACAAGTACAAATCATATGCCTCACTTGACAAGAACAAAGCAAGGCTCATGGAAAAAGGATTTGCACAAAAAGAAGGTGTTGATTATGAGGAGACTTTTTCCCCCACAACAAAATGGGCTACCATATGTACTATATTTTCCATGACAACACATAATGGAGGGAAAATTCATCAAATGGATGAGAAGATTGGTTTCTTGAATGGAGACTTGAAAGAAATTTTTTTTATGTCTCAACCATAAGGTTTTGTTGTGAAGGGACAACAACATAAAGTATGCAATCTCATCAAATGCTTATATGGCTTGAAACAAGCACCACGAGCCTGGTATGAAAAGTTGACTGAGCATCTTCTGAAATTGAATTTCAAGCACTACAATCTCGATCCTGCAACTTTGTTTGTCAAGAAAGTTGGCAAAATTTTTGTAAATCTTGTAGTATATGTAGATGATCTGTTGATAACAGAGAAAAATGAAAGTTATATTGCATCCATAAAGAGAGACTTGAAGAAATGATTTGTGATGAAAAATTCAAGACATCTTCACTACTATTTGGGCATTGAAGTGAATCAAAATCCAAAGTACATATTCATCTCCCAAAATAAGTATGTTGGATAATTGTTGAACAAGTTTGGTATTGCCGAGTATAATCATGTTTCCACTCCAATGGAACAAAATTTGAAGCTCACATAAAAAGAAGAAAATGAATTTGAGGGTGCAACCTATTGAAGTTTAATGATGAGCTCATGCACATGTAGTTTATTTCATTTAGCATGTACTTTAACCATAAACAATGCAACAATACCATACACAAGTGATGCAATAACCAAGATCATAAGAAGAATAACCATGCACAAGAACATAATAAGTATCTCGGGAAAACCCTTCTCAAACAAGGGAAAAACCCAACAATCCTTTGTTATATTCTCAAGAGAAGATCCCCCACACCATAGACATTAGCACACAAGAGGGTGCTTACCAAAACCTAGAAACTTGTGCCCAAGAGAGGTGTGCACTTCAGTTGTACAAGTGCTTGCTGAAATTCTGAGATGATAAGTGAGTGAGTGTGATCCACAATGGGGATCCATTCTTATTTATACAAGAACTAACACAACAAAGGTGTGTCTATTGGCACAATAGGGCCGACCTCATTAACTTAATAATATAATTAATCAATACAAAATATTAATTATCTTTCACATGGTGGAGCCGACTTGTACCCTTTACAACATAATTAGGGTTACAAGTAAATCATACTCTCAGACAATATAGCAAGGATCTCTCTCATCCACTAGTGCTCAACCACTAGTGATGTGTCCACCTGTGCTCATCCATAGGGACATCACACTCAAGAGATCACTCAACTGAGTCCACGAGAGTACCATTTGGAGCACCATATCAAGCTAACTCAACTAAGTCCATATGAGTACAAGGCATGAGACCATCTCAAGCCGACTCAACTCAGTCCAGAGGAGTACAAGGCATGAGACCATCTCAAGTCGTCTCAACTGAGTCTAGAGGAGTAGACAAGAGACCACACGTCATAAAAACTCAGTCCAGATTCTGGCGCACACCCATCACATGGGCACACCCAAGACATGGGCACACATTGTCTCAACTCGTCTAGAGGAGAACGACACACCCATCACATGGGCCCTCTCACATATCGACTCAACTCAATCTAGAAGAGAACGACCTGGAGATGTCACACGACGTTGCAATCATCACCACTCCCTCTCAGCTAGGGAGGCATTATCCACCAGGTCAAGTCTCTCTCGGAAGTACTCAAACTTCGTCCTGGCAAGCGGTTTGGTGAAGACATCTGCAACCTGCTCATGTGTAGAAAGGTACTGCATGTGTAATGCTTTCCTCTCCACCATATCTTTGATGTAATGATATTTGATCTCAATGTGTTTCGATTTATCGTGAAACACATGATTCTCTAAGAGCTTCACACAACTCTGGTTATCACAATGGATAACAATGAAATCCATCTCATGACTAAATAAATATGCAAGGAGCTTGTGAATCCACACTGCTTTGCAGACTTCCACACATAACGCTATGTACTCTGATTCTGCGGTACTCAAAGCCACATATCTTTGTTTCCTACTGCACCAGGAAACCATGGGTGATCCCAAAGTAAAACAACAACCGGATGTGATCTTTTGGTCCACTACGCTCCCTTTCCAATCTGCATTGACATATCCTTGCAATCTCATGTCTACACCGGAGGCATATCTCAGGCCATATCCAACTGTGCCTCGTAGATATCTCAACACATGCTTCATTGCTATCCAATGAGTCTGTCTCAGCTGGCTCATAAACTGATTGATTACATTCATTGCATAGCATATATCAGGTCTGGTGTTAACCAGATACATCAATGATCCAATTAGATGTTGGTAAAGATGTGAATCAATCTCCCCTGAATTAGTATAAGCCTCGTTTATTTTCTTTAGATCCATCACCATCGATGTAGGCATGGATTTGCATTTTGTCATATTGATTTTCTTCAATATCTCCACTATATATTTTCCTTGACTTGGGAAAATCTTATCAGTCCTCTGCCATACTTCTAGTGCCAAGAAGTAGTGCATCATGCCCAGATCCTTCATCTTGAATTCAGAAGGCAATGCACGCTACCATTCAACAATAAGACTTTATGAACCGATGAGGAATAAATCATCAACATACAGGACCAAAATCAGGGACTCGTCACCAACAATATGATAATATAGTTTGGATCAACAACACTCTTGCTGAATCCCAAACTCATTAGGAATCCATCCATTTTCTCGTACCAAGAACGAGGTGCCTTCTTTAGTCCATACATGGATTTCTTCAACCTGCACACATGAGATTTCTTCTCATGTATCACAAATCCATCTAGTTGTTGGATGTAAACTTTTTCCTCAATCTCACCATTGAGAAAGGTTGTCTTTACATCCATATGATATAGTCTCCAACCCATGGATGCAGCTATGGAAATGATCATACGGATGGAAGTGTATCAGGATATAGGAGCAAATGTCTCCTCATAATATATTCCCTCCATCGGAGAGAATCCTCTGGCCACAAATCTTGCTTTGTATTTCTCAACACTTCCATCAGTTGCATGTTTGATCTTATAGATCCACTTGGAAGTCACTACAGACTTCCCTTCTGGTCTTGGAACAATATCCCACACATCATTCTTCATGATAGACTGATACTCTTCTGTCATGGCATATTGACATACCTAATGACCTGCTACTTCTCCATGACAAGAAGGTTTAGTATCAATGATGTGGCTCATGGCTAAAACATAGCTCAAAAATCTCTATGGTCTCTTGCTCTCTTGGAATGTGCCTCGAGTAGTTGCATGTCCCTCTACCTCCTACAGAGTTTGTCGAGCCTATGCATGCCTTTTATGGCCTACTACAATGTCTCTGGGAACATCAACTGGATCAATAATTGTCTCCCTATGAATTGTTGAAGGGGGAGAAGGTATTGTCTCTTCCTTCTTCTCAAATAGTTTGACTCCCTCTGAAGTCGAAAGGATAAACATATGTCTTGGAGGAATTGTGACATCATCATTTTTTTCGTGTTGCTATCCTGGAGACATCCCATGTCTTCTCATGTCCTCTACTACCTCTATAGTACTTTGTTGGCCTTCTGTACTAGCATAATCACCAAGATGGTTTCACGTAGCGATACCAACCAAAATGGCCCCATGTTCTAGGATAATCACCAACCAAGAAAATTTGCACTGTCCTACCAGCGCTGATGGTCCAAGTCATGAGGGCTCCCCCACCAGGGATAATACCCTTCATTATCAAAATGCAAGCAACTACAGAATAATGATGAAATAAAATAAGGAATGTAATACAAAACTTACCTTAGTCTACAATCATGCTCAATCTTACTTTTCCTCCTGAGAAAGATGAGATATGAAGAAGAATGCCTCATCTTTTATTTCTTCATCTCTCTGATGTGGTCCTGAATTGACATCTGCATTGGATGCATATTGTCTTCCTTTCTTCCTGGTAGGACAATTTCTTGCAATGTGTCCATACTTGTCACATCTGAAACATTGAATCCTTGAAATTTCTTTTCTATATTTATGACCTGAAGCTGTTGAAGTTTTATCGTCTTTAAATGCTTTCTTGAAACTTCTTCTATTTCTTCTTCCTTACTTTGTATGGAAGGTGTTATCCCCGATTTCTAGGGATAACTAGGAGATCATGTCTTGAGGCCCATAGGTCCTAGACATGGAGCACTGAGAGCAAGATTGACCTGAGCATGGCCCTGGAGGGCCCATCCTTCTTCTTCTTCGCCAGATTTGTCCTGTCAGCAACAACAACATCCATCACCATCGGCTTGGACTTGCATCAAAGAAGACTCTTGCTCCATGAGGTAATTGGTCCAGGTATCATGGTATGTGTCATGTTTGATCGTTATAACTTTCTTATATATGCATTAGGTTCCTTGCATTTCTGACGACTGCTTGGATATTACACTAACCCACTTGACCATTGTTTGGGGGATTAACGGGGTGACCTAGCAAGCTTGTATCCATGGGTTTTGGTTAGCCACCAGGGGGGATTTGAAGAGCCATCGTCTGCTCCCACCATACTATCACTTTACATTTTCTCTCCCATACATCCATCCCATTCCCTTAGTCCAGGCATTAAGATGACCTTTGAAGGGTTACACTCTGTCCTATGGGAAGAAGGGGCTAAAGGCCCACAGGGTAAAAGCAACTGGTAAAAGATAAAATCCATAGGAAATAAAACCTAGAGATGCCTCGCCCAGGGATCCCCGAGAAGGAAGTAAAAGGACTCTCGATAAGAAACAAAGGGGACCCAAAGAAAAATGATAAAACAAGACCTAACCAAGAGGATGGGAGATCTCATCACGAGCCGGCCCATTATGTTCATAGGTATCTAGTGGTATGACATTTCCATTATCTAGTTACCACGCCAGGGTAATTACCTCTGGTTGCATGGCCAAGGGAAAGGGGGTCTCATCACGAGCCAGCCTTATCATTTCTGCGAAAATACTAGTGGGTAACACTGTCAACTTTGGTCACCATGCCAAGGCAGTGTCCTATGGTCAGACCTTGAAGTAAAAAGGAAGAAAAAGTAATAAATAAGAAAAGAATAAAGGCAATGAAAGGACTTGGAAAAAACTACATCCATGATGGGTACATCTCACCTCCTACAAAGGCACCCACGAACATTACCTACCCCTGGTCTTCCTTATGACTGGACATCCTTAGACCATATCACTTCATGTTACATGGCTTGAATAATCTTCTTCGGAAACTTTCTTCTTCTTATGGATACTGGCCCAATAGGTCATTCTTTTTCTTTCTTCAACTTTGTATAGTAGGTCAGTGTAATGTCTTTGATCTATTAGATGATTGCTAGGGGTTTTATGCATGTATTTGATAAATTTAATGATGAGATATGATTGGCATTGCTATGATCCCGAGGACTAATGAGCCAATGGAGGGTGAAGTTTTTGATGTGCAGGACCATACCCGATGGACAGGTACCAGTGGACCGGTACACATGGGGATATGATTAGCTCGGACCTCCATGGGGCTGAAGAGCCCATCAGATGGTTGCTGGGATGGTAGAGACAGGACAACGTTATGATGAGCCTTTGAACATGAATAAAGAAGGACGTTCCACCTAGGACACTATGGCTGAGCCCGACCTAGGGGGAATCACCCATTGCAGATGGAACGTTTGCCTTTGATGGACAGGACGTCACCCAAGAGACCTTGACGTTATCTTGAGT
>JZKD02S1475047.1:0-10814 GCA_000966675.3 Picea glauca | reverse complement strand
CCATGTTCAAGATACAACACCTCAAACCTGCAATGACAGCTAATATTGACTTTACAGCTATACAAACAACCTAAAAATTCAAATCTTCATAGTTTATATTTGTGACAGGAAGTGTACCTCATAAAATTGATTTATACAAACAACCTAAAAATTCAAATCTTCATAGTTTATATTTGTAAAAATTCAAATCTTCATAGTTTATATTTGTGACAGGAAGTGTTTAACCTCATAAAATTGATTTATACAAACAACCTAAAAATTCAAATCTTCATAACCTAAAAATTCAAATCTTCATAATTTATATTTGTGACATAAAGTGTTTAACCTCACAAAATTGATTTCCATGACTAAACCACTTTCCAAAATATGAGTGTGTTCATCATCTCTTAATGACTAAACCACTTTCCAAAATATGAGTGTGTTCATCATCTCTTAATGGCACTTCCCCATTATCATCATGACTAAACCACTTTCCAAAATATGAGTGTGTTCAACATCTCTTAATGGCACTTCCCCATTATCGTCTCTCCTATTCAGATTAGGTTGTAATTAGGATAATGTATAGTGCTGGTATAGAACAGTGATATTATTTTGTTGAACAGAAAATTAGTTGCTTAAGACACTCAAATACTGTCCTGAGTTGCTTCTCCCATCATGCTTGCAAAGTAAATGATCAGTTGATGCATTCAAGTAACAATATGTCCTCTAGTCAAAATCATAGGCAGATGCTCAAAAGTTACATTTAGAAATTGTTCACAGTGGAAGCAGTCAGAAGAAGAGAATATCAAGACAGTACCATGGTCAATAAGTAAGTGTCCCTTGAGCATTGCAATATACACCATCGACAGTCACAATAATTGAGCATTGTAATATACACACCATCCACAATCAGAATAATTGTACAAGCTACGTTCACAGGCAAGCCAAAAATAAGAGTACAGTGTGAACATGCTAGAATGTACCCATAACGACTTTTATATAAATTGCAAGGGTTGACAAACACATATTTGAACCGAATTTGAGGAACAAAAATGAGAATCTGGCTCAAAAATCAAGTAGAATATGGCAAAAAAATTAAAATGAGGCGGAATTTATGTTGTTTGCCTCTTCTTGGACCTTTCGAACTGTGCAGTCTCGTGGCAGTAGAGTATCATGTTGAACTAACTTCTTTACTTGAAAGGGACTGCCAATTTCCTATCCATTAGGATATTCAACATGGAATGAACTTTGGATTCTTGCAATCCAATAATTCAATTGTCACCTCCAAAACTCTTAAATGCAGTGAGTGTATTTGAAACATCTTGAAAGCAAAGCATGCCAACCTTGCAAACTATAATGATAATCCAGATCCATTGACATTTTCGATAATCCTGCTATCAGTAGGAAATTGCTCACGAGTCTGACAACGCAAGAACCTTGCTTGTTCTACTTCTCTGATTGTCTCGGCATTCCTTGTAGCTACCACAGCTTTATATATTTTCATATCTGCATTCTGAACTAGGCAATGAACTCTTTGACGTTTTGCTGCAGCAATTTCCCTTGCAGCACGTGCAGCCTCCATAGCTTCTTCAACCCTTTCCCCTGCAGCACGTGCAGCTTCTTCAACCTTTGCATGTAAGTAAAGACCTGCATAAGCATAGGAAAAGTAATAATTAACAAATATGAAGGAACAGTTTCATTTACTAGTAAGAGGTGTTCTTTGTTATGGACAATATGCTAGTAAGAAGTGTTCTCTGATAAAAGAGAGTAAGGATTTAATATTGGAAGGGGTAAATTTTGCATCATACCAACATCAGAGGAACCTTCACTGCCTGAAGTTATTCCATTAAATTGCTGCTGCATGTTTTGCATCATGCCTACAACATCAGAGGATCCTTCACTGCCTGAAGTTATTCCATTAAATTGCTGCTGCATGTTTTGCATCATACCTACAACATCAGAGGAACCTTCACTGCCTGAAGTTATTCCATTAAATTGCTGCTGCATTTCTATCCAAACAAACAAACAAAAAAGAATAAGGAAAAAGGGTTCCATATTCTTTTTTTCCTTCTCCAACTTCATATTTCTTGCACAAAATAAGTATAGAAAGACCAACCTAGCATATTGACCACATTATCTCCCATTTGTTTTTCTTTACATATGACAATAGTGAAGTAGAAACCAACTTACCAGTGGACGTTCCAGCTTCCCAATTTCTCACATAAGGTTGCCCAATGAAAGACTTCCCACTGTGTTGACCTCTAAATGTCTTCCCTCTAAGCGATTTTCCACCATGGTTTCTGCGCTTGGATGGAGATCTCTGTATGAAGCATAAAGTGTATTCATGCATACAAATGTTAGAATGAAACCCCAAATATCAAATAAATAATAATAATCATTCCCAAACAGGAGGCTCCCATTCTACCCCACATACGTAAAATGAAAGCATAAAAGAATTGTAAGAATTTTACAACAAATTGTCACCCACCTGAAATTCTCGAATCAACGCCGTGCCTTTTTGCTCCCTTTTTCCCAGCCAATGAGCATGTATTGATGTCAAAACTTCGTCTGGTGCAAATTCAGAACAAAGTTGAAGCGCTTCAGCTACAGTCAACAAATCACACTCTTGCATGAAAGCAGCCTTTTCCAACATATCTATAATTGCCTCAAAAGTATCTTCAGACACTTCATTTGCTCTGGTGTCATAATCAGCTTCAGCACTATTGAATCGGCCAAGCCATTCTTCATCATCAGAATCCATATCATAAACAACACGACCACCGAACAAAGCCCTGCTAACTTCATCTTCTGTATGGATGTAGTTCATGGGGCGCTCAAAAGGAATACGAACAGTAGACAAATTATCAACATTTATCTCACGTACAGTTGGTATTGGAATGTTCTTGATAGAAGCAGCCCGGAGATTTCGGCAGTAGCATTCTTCATACATCTTCCTAAACAGAAACCATTGCTTTCTTTCAGTAAATTCCAAATTCCAATCTTGTCCACCGGTCCAAATGATAGGGTGGAAATTAGGATTGCCAAATGTTTGTTCCCCTGCTTTGGGAAGCCTTAGTTCATGCGCCTTGGGAATTTTTGGTTCTTGTGCCTTGTACCTAAATCTTGTCGACCCATGGAGCTTCACATTTAGCACCCATTCATTTAGGCTTAAAGCTTCCAATGCAACTTCTGCACCAGTCTCCCTCCTGCTTTGACCACGTCCAAAAACCAAGATATTTGTAGCACATCTTTGAGAATCTGATCCTACATCCTTATTCTGCTCTTTCTTGTCTTGTTGGGAGGGTCGACCGCGTCTTGCAGGCCTTTCAGATTTCAGCATTGTGCCATCTGCATTGTCAGAGATTGAAAGCGAACACCCGCTTTGACTACTTTCTATACGACCACCATAAGCAGCACCACTCTGCAGCATGTTATACTCCCTTTGGTTCTCGCGAACAAAATGGCCTTTATTTAAATCTGGCTCAGTATGACGGGATTGCAAAGAATCAACATGAGTTGTATGTCTTGAAGTCCTTCCCTTGTATGAAGAAGAAGTCACTGAATTTCCAGCAAGGTGCCATGATCTCTCATCTGTTGAGCGTCTTTGAAATTTCAGGATCGGAAATTTTAGGATAGGGAAAACAGGGGCCAGGTTCTTTTGCATTGGTAGCACTTCTGAAGAAGTTCCAGTAACATTAACATCAAACCCTGAAGACAATGCAGATGACGGTGCTATGGTATCATTTACAGCGAGGGAATTATGATCCTCTAGTGTTAGACGTTTGGCAGCAGACCATTTATCGGCCTCTAAATCTCCATCCTCGGAAACCAATTCTTGCATACGAATGGAGAGCCTTCTTTTTCTGGTTGGCTTATTTGGCACTTCCGCAGAGGGCAGTGATCCATGACTTTGCGAACAATCTGGATGGATTGCTTTTCTAAACAACAACTTCAAATGCAGATACTGAAAAAAATTGGGAGAATCTACAAAGGTCGTACAAATGGATGGAACAGGCTGATGGCACTGAACAATCCTACCAAGAGGTTTTTCTGATTGATTCAAACAAACAGCGGAAACATACTGGCTATTGAATCTTTGGAATAGCGATGATGTGAAATACTGATTTTCAACACTCCTTTTGAAATCCTGTAAAGAAACAATGATATTAATTGTACTTTATCGAGTGTAAAATGCTCAACCATATCTCAAATTCTACTCAACTTCTAAAGACGAACAAGCTCGGAAAAACTCGAAGTGACCAAACAAAGACTACATGACTCGTACTTACATTTACAACTTCGGCGCCCTGCTTGTATTTACAAAGAGCTCCAGCACGAACTAAAGCTTTGCCCCTATAATCCACGCGATGAGAAGAGCAGAATAGATTTCCTAAATTGCTTTTACTGGACTCTCCCTGGATAAGAGTCTTGGAAGAGGAAACAAACCAGTTTAGTGTTCTTTTGCAATCATTCCAGTTTACACTTGCCCTATTGTGAAGGTTCTCAAAACTGCAAATGAGGGGACTCCATGCACCGTTCTGTAGAGATGAAAACCTAACAGCAATTGACTGAATAGGGCCATTTAAGTTTATAGGTCTTGCAGCTCCAAACATCTCAGCAGGAAATCGATTTGCTGCTGAGCTCATTAGTGAGGCTAGAGACATGCTAAAATTACATAGAACTTCTGAGAAGGTCCCCCAAAAGCACAATTTGTGTGCATTTGACATAGTATCAAAAACCAAAAGCTCAACCTTTACATCAGAACTCATGATCATTGATTGTAAGCATTCCCATAATGGCAAATCAGTATATCTCCTAGCATTTAAAAGCCCGCCAGCTTCAAATTTCTGTAATGCCACTTGAGTATGGCACAAAGAACTTGACGGTTCGGAACCAGCATTCAAAAACCGAAACACGGTACCAAGAAATACCAAAAGGTTCTCCCAGCTCAATAATTTTGCACATTCAATATTTTTCCCATCACTTCTACTAATATTTACAGGACACATTTTATATAACTGCAAGACAGATGAAATACATTGCCAATATGAAGGTTCTCTTAAATACAGCGGAGACATATGTACCTTGAGATCTGTACTCGTATTCGACCTTTCCGGTACATGCTTCAAATTAGTGGAACAAGATGTATCGTCTCCAAAATTAGATACATCCTCATCAAACCTGTAATTTGGAATCATATCATAGCTAGATGGTCTAGAATTCGCAGATTCTCTTTCACCATGAATTCCCCTGCAGACCTCTTTTCCCTTGGCGTTGTGAGACACAGCAGTCTCCTCCAAACTACATGTGCGGACCCTCTTAACAGGAACTTCACTGCATTCAGTGGAAGTGCCCTTGCGAGGACGCTTTCGCGCATAAGTAAAAGGCATTGTGTTACCTGCAGATGTGGCAGTTTCTAAAGAACTCTCTTGACCTGCGTTGCTTCTAGTACAATCATCAAACCTGCTGGAGAAAGTAGAAACACCAGCATTGTCGATGTTACTCTTCAAGCTCCGAGGGAAATTTTGGAATTCTGAATTCATTGGCGCCTTCTCTAACTCCGTATCACTGCAATCCGCCAATGCCGAAGCTCCAGTGGCAGCATGCTCATCTCCCCTGCTGCCCATACAGGTCTCCCCAACTCCACTGGCATTGCCGATGTTAGTCTTCAAGTTCTGAGGGCAATTTTGGAATTCTGCATTCATGGGCGCCCTCTCTAAGTCCATATCCCTGCGATCCACCAATGCCGAAGCTCCCATGGCAGCATGCCCATCTCCCCTACTACCCATAGATGTCTCTCCCACTCCACCAGCATTATCGATGTTAGTCTTCAAGTTCTGAGGGCAAAATTGGAATTCTGGATTCACGAGCACCTTCTCTAAATCGATATCACTGTGATCCGCTAATGCCAAAGCTCCAATGCCTGCATGCCCATCTACCCTGCTACCCATACAAGTCTCCCCCACTCCACTAGCATTGTCGATGTTACTAATAAAGTTCTGAGAGAAATTTTGGAATTCTGCATTCACGAGCCCCTTCTCTAACTCCATAGCACCGCGATCCGCTAATGTTGAAGCTCCAATGGCAGCATGCTCATCTCCCCTGCTACCGATACAGGTCTCCCCCACTCCAGGAGAATTATGGATGTTAGTCTTCAAGTTCTCGGGGCAATTGTGAACTTCTGCATTCATGGGCACCTTCTCTAACTCGATATCACTGGGATCCCCCAATTCCCCAATGGCAGCCTGCTCATTTCCCCTGCTACAAATACAAGTCTCCCCCGCTCCATTGCTAGAAGGCCGTGTGCTTGAATCATCCACTCTATGGATTGAATTCTTAGGGCGCTTATAAACGTAAGCATTCCCAGCAACCTTGTGGGAACCCAAATTAGTGCAAGAAGAGAAAGAAGCCCCAATGTTCCTGACACTCGACTTGGGGCGATTCCTGCGAGTGTAAACGTTCATAGACGAACTCTTACGGGAGCCAGTAGCCCCATCCTCAGCACCATTGATAGAATGGTTGGATACACTAGCAGTTGGGCTCTTTCTTTCCTCGTTTGATGGTTTAACCTCGGCACCACTGCTAGAATGGTTGGATACACTAGTAGTTGGGCTCTTCCTATCCTCATTTGATGTTGCAACTTCCTGACTGATATGTATAGACCTCCTGGTACGCTGACTCCCATTAACAGCAATACCATGAGACGGAATGATATCCTGCGAAGACCTGGCGTGCTGAATTCCACCACCATCAATACCATGAAACTGTTTCCCCCGCTTAGAATTTTGCTTCTCTGACACATCAATACCACCCTTCTTCTGCTCCTCTTTCAGAAGATTATTTCTAGTAGTTTTCTTCTGCGAATTCTCAATAGCATGCATACCACCCTTCTGCTCTTCTCTCAAAACCTTCCTTCTACTAGTCTTCTTCTGTGAACTATCAGTACCAATCTTTTGTAAACAATCAGTACTAACTTGCTGCAAACATTCAATGTTATCTTGCTTAGTATGCTCTATACTTCTATTGTCCAAATCATCACACTTACTCTGCCCAATACCGCTATTGGGTATCGTTGAAAATTCACCAGGAACGAGTATTTGAATCTTGAACTTATCCCGCTCCAGCGAAACCCATTCTTCTTCGCCATCGTCATAAACAACATGATGTAGTTTATTTGTCGGATCATAGCGCTTAACCAACCCAGTATACCAAAGCTTGTCCAGACTCCAATACACCTGAATTCTTCTGTTAATTAACCCAAAAAATTCAGCCTCCCTAATAAAAACTTCCTGGAACGAAACCTCCGAGCTGCTGCTGCCAATTTGCTGTTTCATTTGACGCAAACTCTTCTCCGGAATTTTCCGTTTTCTGCCGGAATCCTTCAATGTCGATGTCGGCATTCTTCCTCGCTTGGTCGAAGGTTCTCCGGGTAAAGGACTCTCCACACTGCGCTTTGTTGAGACATTCGGCTGGATTTCATTCTTTTTTGAAGTCCGCAACTCGTATCTCGGCGAGACGTTTTCGGGGCCGAAACGTTTCGACCGCAGCTCCTTTCCTTGCTGATCCTGTTCTCCGGGCGACATGTCTGCCGCATGGATCTCCTCGAGTTTCATCTCGGGAGCTTCTGGCTCGTGCAGTTTCGAACTCATGACATTAATCAAGTAACTATGAGATTTACCGAACGAAAGCACATGACCATCAGCAATCCATTGTAAAGCTCTCAAAATTCAAATGGGTGTTCAGAAATAAGAGCACTTATCTTCAAAACACGGCGACCCAAATCATTTGAAACATCAAATAACGGGCACCCGATCGAAAATCGTCACGGACCCAATTGTATAAATCACAGCCCCTGCAGATCTGAAGAATCCCCGCCAAGTTTTGAGCTCTTAGCGCGGTTTTTCTAATTATTTCCCTTTTATTTTTTTCGATGACTCAGAGAGTGGCTCAAAAACCAAATCGTGCATGCCTCGCTCCGCCTCGCCGCTGCCTTTATATCCGATCCGGATGGGAGGCGAGGCTAGGGTTTGATTGAGGTCTCATGTGCAGAGGGCGCCGACTTACTCTAGCCGTTCGATGGCCTACCGACGGTGTAGATGCTCTCAGAGCTTCATACCCTCATTTGGCAGTGATTGCGTCCCTGCCTAGAAGAAAGCGCGCGCGGAGTGGATGACTTATTGCTACGTCCAGGGTCCTTGTGTGCATTTTGCTTCGACCTTGTCGACGCATCCAACGGCTGGTTTTCATTCCACGTCATTTGTATAAAACATTTTTTTCTGATTCTTAGCCAACCGAGTTCAATTTTGGGTAATTTTGAGCCCCATGGAGGTGGATAAGGCCCCTTTTTTTAGCTAGATGTATGTAAAATCCGCAAAGTATCCACTAAATTGTAATGGACCCCATAGAGTGGGCTAAGTGTTCACCAAAACATCCCACTTTCCTTTCCTTTCCTGGTAATTCTTTTCCCTTCCCTGGTAATTTTCCCCTCATGTGTTTTGTTAGAAAACTGCTATTTTATTTTGTAAGATTTGTTTGAAAATTGTTATTTTATTTCTTTAAAAAATGATTTTAAGAATGGATAAATGTAATTTAAAGGTGGGTTCATGGGTTTCTAAATAGATTTACTTGAAAAAAATATAATTATGTAGAAATAATTTACATTAAAACAAGATGATTTAGTTAATTAGCTTGGATCTATCTTAATTTCATATTTATGTTTGAAAGATTTTTAATTAAAATGGATCTATCCTACTTAAAATACATATTTTGTAGGCACTATTATATATATATGGTATCATGAATCCATCTCCATTCCACATCTATATTTGAAAGATCTCTAATGAAAACAATTGATTAAATGAGACTACGATCTTTTCAATACTAAGATGTAGAATGCAAGTCGTTTCTCTCATACAACAATTAGACAACACCATGACTCTATACCTACGATCTTTCCAATAATACTAAGATGCAAAATGCAAGTCGTTACGATATGTACAATACTAAAATGTAGAATGCAACTCATTTCACATGATGATTTCATTTTTTTTTAATTAATTAGTAATGCAAACTATTTGTCTTTATCATTTATATAGAGATTAAAAAATTGATGTGTATGAGTAAATTTTTGATGAAATATAAGATAAAAATGATGAAACTATGCAACTTAGACTTTGGATGTTTAAATTAGGTTTTTTTCTTTTATATACAATTTTTTTCTTTTTCCTTTTTATTAAATATCCAATGTTAATTTTTTCCATTTTAATTTAATAAGTTAGTGCCCAGCTACCATCAACCAAAGAATGCCACAAGACACACGTCAACCAATTTACTTTGTTATTCCAGAAGCATGTCAACCAAACTACATTGTAAAGTGCACATTTTACCCGACAACATTAAGAATGCAACAAATCTACTTTGTTATTTCAGAAGACACATGTCAACCAAACTACATTGTAAAGTGCACATTGTTACTCGGCAAGATTAAGAATGCCACGAGACACATGTCAACCAAAATACGTTGGAAAGTGCACATTGTTACTGACAACATTATGGAAAATAAGAAGCTTAAATTTCAATGTTTAAAAGATTTGGGAAAAAACGTAGCACATTTAGACTATTTCTTTAAAAATATTAAATATAGATTGTAGAGTACACAATTTTCGTGTTTAAAAGATCTAAAATAATGCCTAAATTGTTGGTGTTTAAAAAGTTTGTTGCCTGCACTCGAATTATACATATTTAACCACTTCAATATGTAGATCCAACAATATCTCACCGAAAATATCTCCGTAAAAAAAGTAGTACATTTAGACCACTGCTTTAAAAATATAAAATATAGATTGTCGACTACACATTGTTATTGTAATAAAAATGAGTCATGCTAAAAAGGTTGTCGTTTAAAAGATCTCCAATAAAAATAAGATTTAGACTTTGGACTTTTTAAAATTCCAAGTTAAAAGAATAAAATGGCAAATGGAATTTGACAATTTTGATTCCAATTCCAATTTTCACACTTTTAACCTAGAATGTTGAAGGTTTGGAAGAATTTGTAACTGGGCAAATTATCCAATGAGAAAGAGGCAATTTGCCCGTAAAATTTCATGCCAGTACCTACAAGATTGTAATGAAAATGAGGCATGTTTAAAAAAATTATGTTTAAAAGATATCCAATAAAAATAGTGCTTAGACTTTAGATGTTCCAAAAATCCAAGTTAAAGATGAATTTTTATAGATTTTCCTAAATGCAACAAGATTCTAGAATTCAAATTATGAACATCCATCTTTACTCTTAATCTTCTAAGTATGGAGAGGGATAAAAAATAAATTCATACACAAACCTTGTAATGGTAAAAAAAATCAAGGTCATGATTGTAGAAGACATTTTATAAACTAGTTTAAATTGTCTTATAAACAAGAGGGATGAAGAAGAAACTCGAGCACTAGAGCACAAGCCTTCGAATACTTAAAAAATCAAGGTTAAGATGGATCTACCACAAACATCTGTGTTTTTCTTTTGTCTTGCATCTAAACAAATGTGTAAATAAGTAACTTTTGGATTTTAATTTCCTAATTTTCTTTGTTCACTCTCTCTTGTCTAGGTCCTAGAAACCAAGAGTGTGTAATGGAAATTAAAAGACATCATCATTATCATATTTTTTTATTATAACCATTTTTATTTTTTTTTATTCTTCTCATTGTTTTCTTTTTAATTTTAATATATTAGCATTATGTTACATTAGGCATCTCATCCATACTAGCTCGTATAGTGCATTTTATTTATTTCAATGTAACAAATAAATAAAGTTAACAAGGGCATGTTTGGTTGGTAAAAT
>JZKD02S1475036.1:0-10814 GCA_000966675.3 Picea glauca | reverse complement strand
CATCCCCTTAAATTCTAAGAAATATTCCCATCACATTTTAATATTTAATATGTACCTTCGCGTACACATTATTTTGATATTTATATGTACCTTCCTCTACAAGTTACTCACAAAGAAGTTTACTAGGGAAGAGATAAACCTCCTAAGTTGCGAGACCTTTGATTAGTGAAATGAAAATCGTTCTTAGCGTCAACTCACATTGAATGGGATAAATAAGTTGACCGAGGAAGAGATAAAACTCCTAACCAGGGTTTAAAATTGAACTTGTCACAGCCCGTCAAGAGCCTCCCAACACGTCCCAAGTACTGTTAAATTTTAAACTTAAAAAAAAATGTTTATTTTAGATTCTATTATATTTTTTTGAAGTGAAAAATAAAGTTTAGAATTTCCTATGAAGGGTGCAAATTTAAAATATCCATCATTATAATTTCATCACAGTAACAATAATAATCATAGTAGTTAATATGAATTCGATGAACTATAATAATTATTGTAATTAACATGGATTCGGTACGCGCATAAACTCAATAATTATTAAATGCTCCTGAAGTTAGTAAGTACAACAACCGTTGCACCATTGATTATGCTCTCAGTATGGTAGGTTACACCATTAATTATGCTCTCAGTGTGCTAGGTGGTAGGTGTTGGGAGGCAAGAAAGTGGACAAGGGAGGCGAGTCGTGCCTCTATGTTGGTTGATCCCCAAACTTCGACCTTAAGATCTTCACATCGCTGGAGACTCTCAAAACCTTGTTTTTTTTATCTCTACTCGTGTGCACATTGTTGTCTTTGCTCGTGAAAGAATCCTAGTCGGTTCTTGAGATCACATTTTTATAGAGATCTGCTTTTGTTATTCTATCTTTCTAGTGATGAAATACATTGCATTCTCTACTCGTGAAAGAATCCTAGTCGGTTCTTGAGGTCACATTTGTACATAGATCTGCTTCTGTTAGTTTGTCTTTCTAGCGATGAAATTTTCAATATCATGTTGTTTGTTCTGTTGGACATTATATGCCATCTTCATTGAGATGATGTAATTTGTGTAGAGGTGAGGCTAGGATCCTTATACCATTGGACAATCCTCTTTTCTGGTATTCTCTTAACAAAAGCTTTAGCTTTGGATTTTACAACAACTGAAGCGAGGGACTCTACATTTTAGGCATCACTTTTGCCAATATAAACTAGACCACTCTCATATGGAATAGAGGCAGAGATGCCTTAGTCAAAGAAGGAACCCAGTTTCTGTTACAAAATGATGGAGACATAGTTTTACTCAATGGAATTGGTAGCCAGGTCGCGAAGAGCGATAGTGCTAATAAAAGCACGATGTCTACTCTAATGGGAGATGATGGCGGGACTTCTTGAAAGGTGTATGAAAATTATAATAGCCTCACTAATACTATCTTCGTTGATTAAGTGTTTACTGTGTAGCAAATCCTCACTGTGGATCCTTATTCCTTCTCTCAAATCACAGAACAACATCACTCTCACTGTGGATCCTTATTCCTTCTCTCAAATCACATAACAACATCACTCTCAAATCACAGAACAACATCACATACTGGGATCTCAGCTTCAGATTCGTACAATTGTCCAGAGTATTCAAACTATCACTCAATGATCAAGGGATATTCTCGCTCAACAATTCCACTGGTTAGTGATTTTTCTATTGGTTTTTTTAACAATAATTCCCTTTCTTTCTGGTTCAATTTTGTTTATATCCAGGTGTAGCTTTGGAAATTTGAATCTTATTAACTGATTAACAACCAACCTTATGATCTAACTAAGTTGTCTTTGCCATACAATTTTGTTTTCATATGGTTGATAATTTACTCTTTTGCCCATAGAATATTTTGCTATTGGTTTTTTAATAGTAATTCCCTTTCTTTCTAGCTCAATTTTGTTTATATCCAGGTGTAGCTCTGGAAATTTGAATCTTATTAACCGATTAACAACCAACCTTATCATCTAACTAAGTTGCCTTTGCCATACAATCTTGTGTTCATATGGTTGATAATTTACTCTTTGCCCATAGAATAGTAATTCCCTTTCTTTCTAGCTCAATTTTGTTTATATCAAGGTGTAGCTCTGGAAATTTGAATCTTATTAATCTATTAACAACCAACCTTATCATCTAACTAAGTTGTCTTTTACATCCAATCTTGTTTTCATATGGTTGATAATTGACTCAACCATAGAAGAAATTTTGGGGATGTCTATTTATTTTGAATTCAATTGTATGTTTTCCATTTGCCATTAAAATTTTTGGGGATGTTTATTTATTTTGCATTTAGTAATATGTTTTCCATTAGCCATTACTTCCTAGATATTCTTATATAGGTATAGGATTTTTTTTTCCAATGAAAGGTGCACCGAAAACCTAAGGGATGCTTGAACTTATTAGTATAGCCTCACCATGGGATTAGAGTAAACTAGCCCAATACCCAACAACATTGGAAACAACTAGTAGAGATAATCCCTTGACCTAATTAGAAACTTGATAAATTATTCTTTACCCATGTAAAGAATTTTGAATATGTGAATTGTTCAACAACCCCTAAACTTACTTAATTAATTTATTGTTAATTAAAATGTATTTATATTTTTAACTTGTTAAAAGAATACATGAATATATACCCTGAAATTAGAATCCACCCTTGAAATTTGATCACTACTCCTAAGTTGGGAGACCTTTGATTACTGAAATGAAAATCGTTCTTGGCGTCGACTCACATTGAATGGGATTATAAATGCCACGCGCTAGATTAAGGCTGCCCTTGATTAATATATCATTCAAATAAAGAGGCTACAAATTTGTACAGCCAACCGATCACCTCTTCACATAAATAGAAATCTACCCTCTACAATATCGATAGGAGATACCATAGGAGCTTGCCCTCAAGACAGTCAGATTTCATATGAATCCTATGAGAAGCAAACAGCTCAAAACTCAAATGGCCCAATCACAGAGTTCTGGATTTTGCAGCGCCGCTGCCTTGCCTTTCACCTTCGTTGGAAGTTCAATACCTTGATGCCCAACACAAATACAAGTGCAAAGAAAACGGAGAATCCGACCAGGGCTCCAGCTACTGTACCCAAGAAATCATACCTGTATCCAAAATAATCCTCCACGAACTTATTCAGTGGTTTCGTTCCCTCACCCAATACTTCCAGAGGGTCTGTAACGTCCCCATACTGCGAGACAATGAGGCCATAGATGCTCCAGGAAAACGGGCATATCCAGTAGTACCAGATCCACCATTTTGGGATTCTCTACATACATTCAGAAACCCATTACGACAAGCTGATTATTAAAATGAATCAGTGTTGGTAAGTTAATCTATTAGCGTGGAGTTACCTTTGAACCCTTAGCTTCGCCTAATCAAAAGGAAAATAGATATACATTCTGTTCTTGCCTAGTTATATGGGATAATAAAGTTTAGTCAAAAGAAACAGGTCGATAAAGTAGGTTGCATACCGGTTTAGGAATGAAGAATCCTGAAAACAGATTGAAAACAGAGTAGAATGCTGCAGCTACTATTGAGGCCACTTGTTGATTTGGAGTTATGGAGACTGTCATCATGCCATAATAGGTGAAATAGACAAATGTGAAGTAGTTCAGGAAGAAGAACCACGCAAACTTCTTAGCTGTCCACTGGAAATGGACCATACTGTAAACAATGAGAGTGTACATAACTGTCTGGCCGAGTATGTATGGAAGCTCAATCACCACCTGTTAAAAGTTTTTTTTTATTATCAGAGAGTACATATGTAAATAGGAATCCGATCCGACTATGTGATTATATGAATGGAAAATAGTGACAAATTCATAGGAATAGAAGGAGAATTGTATAGTTGCCAGAATGCGGCTTGATGGTGTTAACACAGTGGACCTGCGGTAGGACATTTCAAGACCTTCCCAAACCCAACCAAGACTCCAAACCCGGAATTGGCTCATCCACAAAGCCAAAGGGCTCCCTACGCATGTAGGAGCACCATGCCATCCTAATGTGAGCTAGTGGGAAGATGCTGGCACATTGACCCCAAAGCTTGCTCTTGAATTGGCAATGCGAGAGGTCCATATTGTGCTTTATGGGTCAATCTTCAGAACATGGAGGGTCCGAATGTGGACAGTAATGATAGAAAATAAAATGAAACAATGAAATATGACTAACCTGAGCCAGAGCATAGGGCAATGCAGAGTACATTCCTGCAGCCTTTTCTCTGTAGAACACAGTTCTCTCTACTGCAACCACAGGCTGTACAGTTGAACAGTTGTTAACTCCCAAGAATAAAACTGCTCCATACAAGGTCCCCGCAATGATAAAAAGATCATTGTTGTTGTCCCTGACATGCAGTCAAGCTATTTCTTAGTATCGGAGAAGAGCAAGAGTCTATAACATACAAAAAAAATAAGAGCAGCAAACATTTTTGTGCTTTGTCAATCCAAACAACTTAATGCTTTGGCTAGTAATCTATCCTACAGAGTTAAATCTCAAGTACATACTTTTTTGTGCCGACCTTCCAAAAGATTGTTCCAAGGAGCAGAGCACAGACAAGTGTGAAGAAGTATCTAACAGCGTTATAGTCGGGACTTCGCCAGTAAGTCCACCATTGCTTCCACAAACAAGAATTGAACTGTCCAAAGAATGATTGTGAGTACTGGGTTGCAAAGTAAAGATCCTTTGCATCTGGACATGGAGCCTTCAGCTCTGTTACCAATGCCCTGTTCCGCCTTTATTGCCAAGAAAAGGAGAAAATGTTAGAAAGTGAGTTTGAAGCTAATATCTTTCTGTCTTGTAGACTTCTTGTAATGCGAGATATCATATGCATCAGGAATCTGGTGGGAAAATATTGATAACTATAATGCTTACATATAGAGGGAAGATTTCTTGTAATGCTCTGCAAAGTCTATCCCCAAGCCATGTTCGGCAGCAATAGAGCTAACTTCCAACATCCATGTAGCTGGGTTGTATTTATCTTTTATCTTTGGTACCCCTGGAATAGCCTGCAGTTCGTCATGATAAAATAAGAATATCAACTCACATTTGGGCTGTAAATAAGTAGTGCTCTATTCAAAACTATTCTTTACTAAGGACTACAAGAATCTCCCAAGTTGTTACCTCAAAGTATTCAACAACCTTGTGAGAATTCCGGCCTAGTGGCCCAAAGAAAATGACTTTCCCTCCTCTTTTCATCAACAATAGCTGAACCCATCATTGTAAGTCAGAAATCAACACCAAACTTTGGAACAAACAATATGTGTTATCCTAGAATCTAAACCTTGGTTTACCTCATCAAAAGCTTCAAAGATGTCAATGCTAGGCTGATGAATGGTACAGACAACAGTCCTTCCAGTGTCTACTGTATTACGTACAGTTCGCATCACAATTGCAGCTGCTCTAGCATCCAAACCAGAAGTGGGCTCATCCATGAAAATTATAGAAGGATTTGCAACAAGCTCCACAGCTATTGTTAACCTTTTCCTTTGTTCAGTTGATAATCCAGATATACCTGGCAGGCCTACCAGTGCATCCCTTAAATTGTCTAATTCCACAAGTTCAATGACCTCATGAACAAAGGCCTACAAATTGAATCTTTTGCAAATCAGTAACATGACAATTTTGCATCATGTCAAAAGAAAACACTATTAGACAAGAGGAAATCGTAGTTGTAGACTTACAGTTCTGGTTTCTTTGTCAACATCCTTTGGAAGACGGAGAAATGCCGAATATAACAAGGATTCTCTGACAGTAACCTGTGGAGAATGTATATCATTCTGTTCGCAATAACGAGAAATACGAGCAAAGGTTTCTTGACTTTTGGAAAATCCAGAGATTCGGATATCACCCTCAATGTATCCTCCAGTCTTTCTTCCAGCTAAGACATCCATGAGAGTTGTCTTCCCGGCACCACTAACCCCCATCAATGCTGTAAGAACACCAGGTCTGAATGCCCCTGTAACATCTCGGAGCAATTGAAGTCTATCATCAGTCACTCCTTGTTCCTTCATTTCCTGCAGAAAAATTTGGAACTTGTCAACCAAACCCTTCAAGTAAAAGAAGCCACAAAAATTGGCAGTATCTGAATCACATAATAGACCAGTCTCAGGGCTCAAACTCATACCAGGGGCATATCAACAAAGTAATTGACATCTTCAAAAGACATGGCTAGTGCTTTGAATGGAAGAATCATTCCTCTCTTTGGAGGAACTCCTGTTGCAGCAGCAGCCTCCAAACCCAACTCATTATTTCCTTCTAGACTAGTTGATTGGTTGCTCATTCCACTGATCTGCATTTCAACTGCATAACCAAGCAATGAAGAATTTGTTATAGAACTCAAAATGATGGAGTTCTTAGTACTTACTCCGTCTATTCCCCTTAATCTGTTCAAGAAACTCTGAACCAGACTAGGTTAACAGTTGTCTTACAGGCATTATTGTCATCTGCAGAAGACCCTCTTCTTGATCTCGATGGCTTTCTATTATGTCCTTGCTTGCTATCGTTCTCTTGGGCTTGCATTTCTTCAAGTTCTTCCTCAGAAATGACAGCTTGAGGTTTCCCAAGAGCTATGCACAAACAAATCCCTCATCATTCATATATGAAAGAATTTGGTTAAAGAAAGATGAACAGAAAGAGAACGGTATCATTGTTCTAGTGAAGCAACTCACGTTTTAGATATGCAAGAGCCAAAGTAAAAAGCACATTGAAGAGGACCGAAAATCCCAATAGAGCAGCAACTCCTAGCCAATACCAATATGCTTGTGGAAAGATGTTACGACTCTTCAGTGCAGAAACACCCAAATTTGTGGTATTCTCTGCACTCTGAAGGTCAACACGGTTCCATGACACTAGTCAATTTTATGAATGGATTTGAAAAACTCTTCATAGTTAAAGAACTCCTTCAAGGAAAACTCATGTTAGATTATTTCGATCTTTTCCAAAATCTTTCGTGGAATTCTTAAAGCATTAAAAGGTTAAAGCCTTACTATCATCCATCTAGGAGCAAGCATCTCATTCACTGAAATTGCATTTTCTGCATACATCAAAGGGGAACACCAGTAGCCCCATATCCACCATTTCGGGATGTTCTCTGCAACAGAAATCCATTGTCAATCTCAATATAAACTGATACTTCACTGCTTAAAACCAGAAGCCTACTATATGATTATAGTGACAAGTAAAGTCCGTCTTGTTTAACAAGATTTTCTACATTCTAGTCTTACATCAATGCTTCGTTGATTTCTTAGAGAGATTAAATGCCCGTGAGTTAGAAAGAAATAAAAATGCTAACCTCTAGGGAGAATGAATCCTCCAAGCATGAATATAAGCAGAAGAGATATAAAGCCTCCAGTATTAGCTAAGATCATTGTCCTGAAAAATCCTGCCATAAGACGGAACAGGGACGATGCCATCTGATGAACAAGGAAGATAACAAGAAATTGTCGAAAGAACCTGCAGGGTAGAAAGATTGAAGTCTTTTAAAAGGAACAAATGCAATGAAGAGATTAGGCTTCCGTCACTAAGAATGGAGACAATCTTGATAAATGATTGATTAGCCGATACTACCTGCTAGCTTCGGGGGTAAACCCAGTGGTATAGTAAGTTATCAACACCCAAACTCCAGCCTCCAACACTGACATTGGAATTCTGAGTAAAAATGTAGGAATAGTGAAAGCCCATGCAGGATAGAAAAGTAAATCCCGTTGTTTGAAGAACACAGGAAGCCTGACAATTGTCATGGCCAATTCTGCAAATCCATTGAACATGTTGGCGAGGAGGCTGAAAATAAGTGCTCCAAGGTATATATTTGCATCGTTTCGGGACTTATGATGCATTTCAGTCTTCAAGAATACAGTCGACGTAATAAAGGCTCCAACTATAATCTGCAAAGTGAAATAGTTCTAGATAGATATATTTTATCCATGTAGCGATGATTCTCATCTCATTAAAATAGACTATGATTTTTCTCAAATCAAACCAAATTAGAGACTGTGAAGCATCTTACTTGTGTTGTCTTGAAGATGTAAACAAAGGAATTCCGCTTGACCAGAAGCCATTCTTTTGAGAAACAGGCCTTGAAGATCTCCATTTTGGGGACAGGGTTCCTATCGAACACCAAAGCTGCTCTGTGACTTCTCTTTTTATCATAAGAGACTGATAGCTCATTTTCCAAATGCAAACCTGAATGAAACTGCTTGAATCTCAACACAAATTCCTTGACAGGTATGTAGCGATAAGACCCCTTCTTGTCTTCCCAGTATTGTTCTTGATCTTTCTTTGATGTAACCTGCAACCATGGATATTGGAGAGGAAATGGAAGTACAATATTCTATTAGAATTGGAAAGACAAGTTATGATTGACTATTTTGAACTCTCTATAATCTGGGTACCTCTTGTAAGAAATCTGCAGTGCCCTTTCTTTCTG
Source organism: Picea glauca (assembly GCA_000966675.3). Lineage (NCBI taxonomy): Eukaryota > Viridiplantae > Streptophyta > Pinopsida > Pinales > Pinaceae > Picea > Picea glauca. The sequence continues at coordinate 2,388 of JZKD02S1475036.1, read as the reverse complement.
GGCATTTGAATCCACAGCTTTCGAAAAATTCCAGGACATTCTCCCTAGGTCCATGGTAGATAATCTGACCCTCTGATAAGAGTATTATGTCATCAAAGAGATCAAATATTTCTGGTGCTGGCTGCAACAGAGACATGAGTATTGTTGCATCCATGAGATTGGTGAAGTGCTGCAGGCATTTCACTATCTGATAGGTGGTAGAACTGTCCAGCCCTGTTGATATCTCATCCATGAAGAGAGTCTTTGTAGGTCCTACAATCATCTCCCCTGGAAAAACGGAAATCTTAAGAATTGTTATAAAACCATACTGATTTGTAGTCATCGTAATGACATTTGTACTTAATTATACAGCTCTAGTCTGTTCAGAGGAATTTTCAGGCATACCAGTTGTGACACGCTTCTTTTGCCCACCGGAGATTCCTCTCTGCATGTCATTGCCAACTATTGTATCTCCACAAACATCTAAGCCCAGAATCTGTTTAGACAAGGATTCTAAAGCAATGAATTCCCGCATCTCCTCTTGTACCTAAATCTATTTATTTAAGTCTTTGAATTATAGACTATAGCTAGGTTGGTCTCCATGCATTTACCTTAAGGATGTAGTCAGTCTGAAGGCCACTCTTCAGACCTTCCATTGCTGTTGCCTGTAGAAAGAAAGCGACAATAAAAATCAGAGAACCAAATTGACATCAATAAGCATAGTGCCTAAGCAAGCTGGGTAACACAATAGAACCTATCAAGATTTTCTCTAAGCAAGTGGCCCATAAACATCTGAACTTACTTTCATGAATAGATCAACGTCTGCCTCTGGAAAAATCCCAGCTTGCTTCTCCCTCCTGGCGAGCTCGGCTAGCAGCTCTGCACAAGAATATGCCAACAAGCATAAGTCTAGTCAATAAACACTTCAGAGTATGATCCAGGGCACTAATTAACTAGGTGAAATGTAAGTCTGACGGATTGAAATTTGGTTAGATTGCACACCGAATCTATCACCAACGCCTTGACATCTAGCAGAGAAATCGAGTGTTTCTCTAACTGTCATTTCTCCAACATGTAAGTCATGCTGGCTTATGTAAGCAGATGTTTTTTGAGGAACAAATTCGTCCAGTGTATACCCGTTGTAAGTAATTTCTCCCCTCACCTGATCATTCAAGAATAGTAAAGTAAATACCTTGTTTTATTGATGAAACATTGGCATACCTGCACAATGCCAAGTAAGGATAGGAAAAGGCTTTAACCTTCAAGCCAGGGTCCAATTTCCCAGCCAAAGCTAGGAGCAATGAAGTCTTTCCCGACCCGGGGGGACCCAATAACAAAGTCATTCTGCATGATCAGTGCAAGGATATGTTGTAAGCATTTATCAATGTTTCCAATAAGATCTTTCAGGACCAGCCCTTCAAACTGGGGCAATAAAGGCTTTTCAGCATCCGGCGAAATTTGATATAGACAAACAGCAATTGCATTATAAATTCTGTATATTGGTGTGATTTGAATGAAAAAGGGTTTTTTGCAGAGCAGCAGCCTATTACCGAGATGGTTTCAGGACTCCACTTGCTTCTTTCAGAATTGTGAGGTTTATTTTCTTTGTGAGTGTCAGTCCAACCATGCCGAACAAGTATTCCACCAGGTTTTTCGCAGTATTCCACAGAGTAGGAAGAGCTCTGCTCCCCACATAACACTCCGCATCTACTGTCAAGTGTTGGAATCGAACTTCTACAGTTGGAAGCTCGATACCAACTCTGCAAACAATGTCAAGACAGTATTAAAATCACATTGCAAACAGCATATGAGCTACTGCTACCTTGCGAATCGAAATTGGAAACTCAGAAACTTTTTTTGAGATGTCATACTCTCACCTGTCAATACGATTCCTGAGATTCCTCAGGAACTTCTCGTTATCTTCATCTGCCACATTAATGAGGCGGTCAATGAAGGCCTGCCTTTCCATGAAGCCGAGCTTCCGAACATCCACTTGTCTGTAGTCAACGTCCATCTTATTATGATTATCCTCAAGTGTTTGCATGATGATACTGGTCCTCAACCTATCATACGTTGGCAACTTCTCCAGAGCTGCCCATCTGAGAGATTCCTCGTCATCCTCAAATCTTTCTCTCTGTGATCTGGCAAACACATCTTCAACTCCCCAATCCGATCCGCTGCCACTCATTCTCATACTCTTACTCACATTTCTTCTCATTCTCTTTCCAGACTCCCACATTCTCTCCACTCCATCCATGTATATATTTTTCTACTCAGCAGGAACCTGGATAAATTCTCAGATACCTGCGTTGCTTCACCTGTGATTTGCGAAGACGAGGAATGCAAATATTTATAGAGAATATAGAATGCAGCTCTTAGTTCTGAAAAAGCTTCTAACTTTGACTTACT
>JZKD02S1475035.1:181446-192748 GCA_000966675.3 Picea glauca | reverse complement strand
TTTGTATGACCTCGAAATATGTACCCTGCATTGAGATTTGTGCCACCTCGAGATATATGCAGACCTGAGAATGTGTGCACATTGGGATCCACACCCATGGGTATGAAAACTTCCACGTGGATATTGAGCAAATTAATTCCAAATATAGTGGAATCCTGTAACAAGCAGGACTGTTGGCACAATGGTTAAACCATTGGTATATTATCCTAGAGGTCCCAGGTTTGATCCTCCACATGTGCTATCTTTTTGGGTTATATTGTTATATATACTATATATTCAGTATATGGTTTGTTATATATATATGTTGGTTAATCCATTATTCGTTATATATATACACATGTTGGTTAATCCATTATACCCCCAAGAATCTCTGGAGTGTGGTCATATGAAATAATGAAATGGCCAAGAGTTGGGGGCATATCCCTCCGTCCCTTTCCCCCCAAACCATGCCATATTTCAAATTTAAATAATCTTTAAAATGTATACTGTTAAGAAACACTATGGTGGCACAATGGTAGGAGAGCTTTGTGAGGTTATGGAGGTCGCGGGTTTGACCCCCATCAACTCCATAATTTTACTAAACCATACCAATATATGCCAATGGGAGGTTTCCACATGGTGGCCTCTCATTGGATAAACCTTTCCACATGTCAACATGTCATTATTCCAACTCGATTGTACCTTACACAATCATCTGCCAACTCATCTTCCTAGTCAATGTATGGTCGACCCATGTGGCACCTTGGGGTGTGGCCACATGTCACCCTTGCAGTGGTGACACATGTCACCCTTTTACCCCTTTGACTTTGACTTTTATTTTGACTTTGACATGTTTGACTTGAACTTTGATCGCTCATAAATTTTTCATACGAACTCTGTTTTACTTGTCATTTGCATCGTTGGAAATATGACAATGAGCTATACACATTGATGTCATTTTTGAGAGGATTTGGAACGGTCAAATTTTTAGCTTTTATGGATCCCTTGGGACCTTTGTGAGTGTTCCAGATCCTCTTGGACCTCTGTGAGCATTCCTTAGATCCTCCTGGATCACTAGAACTAGGGAAATTGTTGTATAATCACCGATGGTTCCCATGTACTAGAATCCTCTAGTTACATATCTTTCCACTAGATCAATACTTTACAAACTGTGCGCTAGCGTAATTGACGCTATCTGGTGTCCAATATTGCTTTAGGCTGGAGCCAAATGGACCCTTCTTCATCAAGCTCTAGTAATTTACTTTACACATTGTAATTCAACCCCACTACCTTCTTTGAACAAGAAACATGAAAGATTGGATATATCTTGGAGTGGAAAAAAGCCATCTTGTAGGCCACTTGTCCAATGCCATGGATGATTTTATAGTGCCCATACAAATTTGGTGCTAGTTTAAAGTGGGTTTTAACTTTGAGTGATGTTTGATTATAGGCTTGCAGGGTAAGAAAAACTTGATCTCCTTCTACAAAAGAATGTTGTGAGCAACGTTGGTTAGCTCATTACTCCATTTTGTTTTGAGCCATAATCAAATTGTTCTTAAGTCTGTGGAGAATGACTTCTTCAATGTGAAGTGTGCAATCCACTACATGAACCTTGGATGTGTCTAGTGAATAGGAAGCCATTAAAAAGGTTTTGGGCCATTGACAACTTGATATGGTGTCATTTTGGTAGCTCCATGATAAGTGGTATTGTAGCACCATTTTGTAAGGGGAATCCATTGTGCCCATTGGTGTGTATTTTTGGAAGCGATGCATTGCAAATAGGTTTTTAATCACTTGTTGATCACTTCTATTTGACTATATGTTTGGGGATGATACACAATGCTCATTTTCAACTAGGCACCTTGAAGTTTAAATCTCTTGCAAAATCTTGCTGGTGAATGTGGTGTCCCTATTTGCGACAATAGAAGTGGGCATGCCATTTAACTTAAAAATATGACCCATGAAGACTAGGGAAACTAAGGAATGTGTAAATGGGTGTTATAAGGAAAAAAAATAAGCATATTTATAAAGACATCTAATTACCACCATGAACACTGATTTGTTACTATCTCTTGGAAGTCCCATTATAAAATCCATAGAGATGTTAGTCCATATATTTGTTGGGAGAGGTAGTGGTTTTAATTCCCTTGGCATATTCGTTGTCTCATCCTTGTTTCTTTGGCAAGTGTCACATGCTTCTAAAAAATATTGGATGTTTGTTTTCATTCCCTCCCAAAATAAGGAGCACTTAACTCATTCAAAGGTTTTATGAAAGCCAGAGTGACCCATGGGAGGTTATGAGTGCAACTCTTCTAAGACATGTTGTTTTAAAACATAAATCTCTACCAGAACAATGTGCCCTTTATACCTCAATGTATGTTACTATAACCTTTATAAGGGTTGAGATGTTTTTAAATTTGATGGATGAGTTGAACTACATTGTCATTTGTCGACCATCCTTGACAGGCTTCATCAAGACAACCTGAAATGAGTAAGGATAAGACAAAGAGGGTTATGTCCTCCTCAAATTGCTTGGATAAAGTGTCAATCACCACATTTTCTTTACCCTTCTTATATATAATCTCATAATCATAACCAAGCATCTTAGTGACCCACTTATGTTTCTTTGGTGATGATAAGCTTTGTTCTAGAAAATAATTTAGACTATGATGGTCGATATTAATTTGGAAACGCCTCCTGATGAGATATGGGTGCTAGGTTTACACTGCATGAAGGATGAAAATTGTGTCTTATTCATATGTGGATTTCCAAAATTGTTCTCACACAATTGCTTACGAGTGAATGTCAAGGGATGCCCTTCTTACATCAATACCACTCTAAGACCTTTTCTCGAGGGATCACACTCCAAGAAAAAGTCTTAGTAAAATTAGACAAAAACAATATTGGAGTAGTGTACATGGCATCCTTTAAAGATGAGAAAAATTGCTCAACTACCTCACTCCATACAAAGACATTCTTTTTTAGTAGGGTGGTTAAGTGAGTAGCATTTTTTCCATAATTTTTTACAAACTTCATGCAATATCCTTTTAGTCCAAAGAGCCCACACAAAATATTTGAGGTCTTGGGATGAGGCCAGTCTTGCATAGCCACAAATTTTTGTGGATTTACTTTCCCCCCATATTGACATACAATGTGACCCAAGCATTCAACCTTTGAAGACCCAAAATAGCATTTGGAAAATTTAAGGAACAACTAGTGGTCTCTCAAGAGTTTCAAGGCTCTATCAACATGTTATATATGGGATTCCCTAGTTTTGTTGTAGATTAAGATATCATCAAATAATGGTGACACAAAATTGCATATAAATAGTCAATTTTTTTGTTTGTTCACGAGGCTCTGAAAAGCAGATGGAGCATTGAAAATACCAAAGGGAATCACTAAAAACTCATAATGACCTTCATATATGCAAAAAGTTATCTTAGGGATGTCCTCCTCCTTCATCCTTATTTCATGATATCCTGAACAAAGGTCCAATTAGTGAAAACCTTAGGTCCATGAAGTTCTTCTAAGATATCATCAATAACTAGAATGGGAAACTTGTCCTTAATATTCAACTTATTGAGAGGCAAAAAATTAGGACACATGTATCAATTGATTCTTTTTTAATACAATGACCACAAGTGATGAATCGGGGATGAAACTAGGATGTATGACTCTAGCCTCCAACAGTTCCTGAATACTATTTTCTTTTTCAATATTCTATTTAAAATGGTATAAATAAGGGCACACATTATATGGTTGACTTGTTGGAATACTGAGAGGATGGGTGAATCAATATTACCCTTTTTCAACAATAAGAAGTTACTTTTATATTTTGTTAATTACCACAATAGATCAACAATAGACTTGTTTGTAAAATCAATTATATAAATATAATTAATAGGAATTACAAGGATTTTATCAAGAATAGTGAAGGACACCAATCCTTTTTAGAGCACCAACTCTAGGAGACACAAATCCCCTTCTTCAAGGCACCAACCCTAGGAAGCACCAACTCCCTTGTCTTTAGGGAACCAACCCTAGGAAACACCAACTCCCTTGTCTTTAGGGAACCAACCCTAGGAATTACCAACTCCCTTCTCTTTAGGGAACCAACCCTAGGAAGCACCAACTCCCTTCAATTACACTTAGTAAAGGATATGAATCCTTCTGTGCTCAGCCCTTCCACCCTCACTTCATAAGAATCATCAGTTCTTCTTCCTAGACTCTACTTTTGTGTTGATCTTCTGATCTGGACTACAGAGACACTTCTTCTTCACCATTCTTCCTTGCTTATATAGTCTCCAAAATGGTGTGAGATATGAAACATTGTGTCCCTTTGTTTGGACCATCACACCTCTTTATTTAGATTAACAATAATAATGTTTGTTTTTCTTCATTATTATTCAAACATTATCGTGAAGGATTTTCAAATAAGTTAGAGTGCTTTTCATACATCGATCACATATATATATTAATTTATTTTTAACTCGATTCCATGTCTCTGTAAATATTGGAGAAATTGAATTCTGCAGAGGCACTTCCTTCAAACAATTTACACGTGACCATATGAACAAAACCACAAGACTATTGAACTAAGTGATGTTCTCAACGTCTCATAGCTTATGTGTTCATAACCCGTGATCGGGGCCTGGAACCTAGTCTTTTGGCCTTCGAGCTTCGATCGATTTATCTCTTCACAAGATTTCAATCTTCCAAAGTTTGAACCTCCCGAAGTGGTTTCCTCTCACATTGTTTGATCCGATGGTTACCATGATTCCTGGAACTAGATCAATGGTCTGGCTTTAATCCTTACATTATCCTTCCACTGGCTTAATCCAATGGCTATGACTTAATCAATCGTTGACATGGAAGGTCATTATTTACTTCAGAACTTCGGAGCTTCAGGACTCCGACTCTTGCAGCATTCTAACTCCTCTAGAGAAAATTCCCTCGAAGTGCTTATCAACACTTGTCTGCTCTGATATATTTTCATAAGTCTAGGGGCTAGGACTGTGGGCTTACTCATAAAGGAAATCCTCTCTCTGGGTATTTGGCTATTTATGATTTTGGGGCTCTAGGCTACTCAAACTTTGAGAAGTTCAATCCTTCCGGAGTGTTTACCTGCCGAATAAATCATAATACTATGATGACTGCTTGTTGTTAGTTAGCATCTCATGCTTACTCTATCCTTCCACTATGTTTGATCTAAGGGTCAAGTGAGAACCCAAAAGATATTAGATCAACGACCAACATTAACTTCGGCCTTTGGTGGTTCGGGTAGTTCTTGGTAGGAGGAACTGAATATCCCTGAAGTTCGTGCTCCCAGAGTGACGTAGCTTGCTGAAGTCACTACTTATGTGGCACTAGACGAGTGGATGCCACGTGTCACTTAGATTCGTGACTTGCACATACAAGGACCTTGACACTTTTCATCATCAGATTTCACCATGTGTCCTTGTCGACATGGGATATGATGACACGAGCTCCTACAGTGTATACCACGTGTCTTACTTTGTGCTTCAAAGCTTCGGCCTTCAGGTGAATTTACATGTTCTCAATCCATTTTCCGCCGAAGTGGTCAGTGCCGAAGTTGATCATCTTTTGATCTGACGATTTCCATGTTCTTCTTCATATCAACAGTTTCTGTTACTTAGGGGCTTCAACCTTCGGGTACACTTACCCATTCTAGTCTATTTATTTCTAGAGTGGTCAGCGCCAGAGTTGACCAGTTTCATCCTTGGCACATTCTAAATAGATCAAAAGTTGACAAGATTTCTGTGCTCTTCCTCTGATCCAACGATTGAAGGAAGTTTCATGGCTTTGGGACTTCGGAGGTCCAGGTAATTGTTGCTCCAATTTTCACCGGAGTTGGTCAGTGCCGAAGAGGTCAACATGGAAGTGCTTATGCTATTCTTCCACTTGGTTTCATCCAACAATTGTGATCAATGGTTGAGGATTGTTTATCCCAATCTGATGGTTGGAATTTACTTTCCCCCAGCTTCATCTCAATCTGGCGGTCTTGGACTGTCTCGAAAACTTCATCAATGGACAAGATTCCTCCTTGATAACTTTTCTTGTTATCCGTATAAACGATCACTATCTTTTTTGATTCCTTATCGAATGGATCCTATGTGTCATCTCTTTTGAGCTTCGATCAATGTTCTTCCTTTTGATATGTTCATCGCTATTTCTTCTAATATTTTTGGTTTTGTACTTGGATTCTAACTAATCAAGATCATTGATCTATTGGGAATTCAATCCCGATAGTGTTTTTGCAATGGGTTGATCTCGTGAAATCTAATACGTTGCCTCTCCTAAGATTTAGGTAGATTCCTTTGCATGTTTTTCATAACAACTCATCATCACATCACAATGACTTCGACTGTTGACATCAATGACAACATGTCCAAAAATCTCCCCCTTTTTCATTGATGGCAACCTTTTTCTTTTTGAAATTTCTGCTCTTATCAATTTCCTTCCCCTTTGACAACAATGGAAGAGGGGATATTTCTTTGCTCCCCCTGACCATGTGCCCCTTTTGATACATATTTATGGTTTCTAATGAGGTTTTTGAATTACTCCTAATTTCTGTTGATGATTTTCAAAAGTACTCCTAGGCAAAGGTTTTGTGAAAATGTCTGCAATTTGTTCTTTGGTGTTTACATACAGTATTTTAACTATTTTTTGGGTAACCTGATCTATTAGGAAATGATATTTAATTGGGATGGGTTTAGTTAGAATGCATGACTAGATTTTTAGAGATACTTATGGCACTAGTGTTATCGCAGTTAATAGTAATGGGATTATTATATTTTATTTGTAGATCTTCTAAATTTTGCTTCATGAAAAGAACTTGTGTGCAACAAGATGCAACAACAATGTATTCTACCTCTATTGTAGAGAGTGACGTGGATGTTTTTTTCTTGCTTGACCATTCTACCATATTTTTTCCTAAGAAAAATTATCCTCCACTGGTGCTTTTCCTATCATCTATGATACCGGCCCAATCTGCATTAGTATATGTAGTTAGATTGAAGTCTTTATCTTTTGGATACCATAATTCAAGTTCTAGGGTGCCTTGAAGGTATCTGAATATTCTTTTTACTGCTTTTAAGTGAGTTTTTTAGGTGCATATTGAAATCTCCCCACGAGTCCTACATCTTGGATGATGTCAGGTCTTGTTGCTGTTGAATAGAGAAAACTTCCAACCATTGATCTATACATCGTTTGGTCACTTTTGGTGAGTCATATTCTAGGCCTAGTTTACATCCAGTGACCATGGGAGTACTCATAGGTTTACTATATTCCATTTTAAATTTCTTCAACACTTCCTTGATATATTTGGTTTTTGAAATGAATATTCCATTTTTTGTTTGATTTACTTGTAAACCTAAGAAAAATGACAGTTCTCCCAACATATACATTTCAAACTTTTCTTTCATTTGGGTTGCAAATTTTTTGCTTAGTGTAGTGATATTATTCCCAAATATGATGTCATCTACATATACCACCACAAAAATCATGTTTTGATCCTCAATTTTGATGTATAGGTTGTTGTGAGTAGTCCCTCTCTTATATCCTTGCTTTTGTAGGTACTGATCAAGCCTAGAGAACTATGCTTTGGGGTCTTGTTTAAGACCATACATGGCCTTTTTTTGTTTTCACACATAGTCCTGACTTTTTGATAACATGAATCCTTTTGGTTTCTCAATATAGAATTCTTCTTCTAGTGTTCCATTAAGGAATGATGACTTGACATCCATCTGATAGATTTTAAAATTTTTGAAGCATGCAAATTCCATGAACATTATGATGGCCTCAAGTCTTGCTATGGAGCGAAAGTCTCTTAAAAATCAATACCTTATACTTGGGAATATCCTTTGCAAACTAATATGGATTTTTTCTTTATAATCTCCCCATTTTCATTTATTTTGTTCTTGAAGATCCACTTGGTTCCTATCACATTCTTGTCCTTGGGTCTTAGAACTATTTCCCAAGTCTGATTCTTCTCTATTTGGTCTAGTTCTTCATTTATTGATTTTATCCAATATTTACTTTTGATAGCTTCATTAACTGACTTAGGTTCTATTAGGGATAACATTGCTTGTTCTGAGTCAAAATCTAGTTTCCTTCTTGTTTCCACTCCTGCACTTTTATCTCCAATAATCTAGCTTTCAGGATGATTCTTTTGAACTCTTTTTGATGGAACTCTTGGTAAGAGTGTTTCTTCATTTCCTTCTTCATCAGTATGTGGTTCATTTTCTTGTGTTTCATTCTTATCATCTTCTTGCCGAGATTCTACATCATCATATTCCTATTGAGATTTTACATCATCATCTTCTTGTTGATATTTTTTATCAATGCCTTGGGATATGGTCTTTATTAGATCATCTATCTTTACATTGGAATTTTCCACTATATTTAGTAGTCTAATATTATAACACTTGTATGATTTCTTCTTATATGAATATCCTAAGAATATTCCTTCATAATATCTTGGATCAAACTTTCCTAGGTTATCTTCATCATTGTTTATGTAACATTTACTTCCAAAAGTTCTAAAGTGTTTTACAGATGCTGGCCTTCCAAACCATAGTTCATAAGGGGTTTTGTCATGGTTGGGTCTCAACTGAGATCTATTAAGTATGTGGATTGCTATGTAGATTGCATCTCTCTAGAATTTGTCTAGAAACTTGGCTTCATTTAGCATGGTTCTTGCAGCTTCTTGAATTGTTCTGTTTTTCCTTTCTACCACTCCATTCTGTTGAAGAGTCCTAGGAGATGAAAATTGTCTTTTGATACCATGATTTTCACATAATTGAATGAAATATTTAGAGGTGAATTCTCCTCCATTGTCTAATCTTAGACATTTAATTTTGAGATCTGTTTCATTTTCTACAAGGGATTTGTATATTTTAAATTTCTCAAAGGCTTCTGATTTTTCTTTTAGAAAGAATACCTAGGTCAATCTTGTGTAATCATCAACAATCAACAAAAAATATTGTCCACCATAAGTACTTTTGGTTGTGGTTGGTCCACATATATTTGTGTGAATAATCTCTAATAGTTTTGTTGTGGAATGCTCTTTTTTTTTTTTAACTTAACTCTTGTTTTCTTTCCTATTTGACAATGTTTACAAATAGAATATGAAGGCTTTATCACTTTTGGCAGGTCCCTAACTACCTTTTTATCATTGGATTTGATCAAGTTATCAAGGCTTAAATTCCCCAAACTTCTATTCCATAGCCAACTTTCATCTACTTGGCTTAAACAACATTTTTCCTCTTCATCTATATTAAGGATGTACACATTGCTAGATGTTCTTGGTGCAACTGCCACTAGCTTTCCAATGTCATTTTTTCTGATCTCAAATTTCTGAGAATCAAAAGTAAGTACGTGACCTTGATCACATGTATGACTTACACTTAGGATATTTGGTTTGATATTTTCTACCAGAAGTAGATATTCTTCTTTGGTTTTATTATTTCCTAAACTAACAATGCCTTTTCCCAGTATCTTGGCTGAAATGTTATCTCCAAAAGTTACTTTTTGTTTTCCTTTCTTATTTAACTTGATAAATTTACTTTGATCTCCAATCATGTGTTTGGAACATCCACTGTCTATATACCACTTACATCCTTTATTTATTTCATATAAAGCTACATTGTACTCTATTTGATTTTTCTTCCATTCTTTTTTATTATGGGAAATATTTGTGTTTTTATCATATTTTGTCAATCTACATTCACTACTTTTATGACCATAGTTGTTGCATTTTTTTCATTCACTATTGAAGTTTTGCAAAGGAGAAAGTGAGTTATAGTTTCTCTTCTCTGTATTTTACTTGTTGTTCTTACATCTTTGGACATTTCTACAATTCAATTGTCCATAAGCTTTGCAGTGTACTGCCTTATGTCCAAATTTATTGCAAGAGTAACAATATCCAATAAATAGATATTTAGGGGGATTCCTTCTGATGATTGTATTTTTATTGTCATGTTTTACTCTAGTAGGGAGTATTGATTTATGTTTGTGTGTAACCGTTTTCAATGGTATCATCTTTACCTTATTATCTTATTTTCTTAACGAGTTTTTCAGAGCATCTGCGTAACTGATTGGTTTCTTGATAGATCCTTGTGATGTACAAGTTGAGTCTTGAGTGTATCCCAAATGAATCTTGTTGTTTGCTGACCTTTGACTACTGATTATTTCATCCAAGATATTTGAACTATTTCCAAATTGTGATGCCTTCTTTTCTTTCTCAATTTCACTTTTTAGCAGCTTAATCTTAGCTTCTAGTTTCTCACATACTTGTTTTTTGTCATTAGGTTGTTGTAAAATGACTTATTCAATTTTATTAGCTTCCAGGAGCTAGGAATTCAAATCAATGATGGTCTGTTTTGACTCTTTGATGGTTTTGGAAACTTCCCTCTCTCTTGATTTAATAGCTTCTTTAATATCTAGAAGCTCTTCCCTTAATACCCTGTTTTGTTTTTAGTTTTTCTTAGTTCTTCAATTACACTAAGGATTTATTCTTCGAAGTTCACTTATTCTTCATCTTATGAATGTTTATCATATTGAGTTTTTATTCCCATAAATAGAAGCTCTGGTTCGTCTTCTTCGTTTTCTTATGATGAACTACTGTCTTTTTGGGTAAAGAACATTTCCTTTTTCTTGTAGAACTTATTTTTATTATTAGTGTTGCTTTTCTTCTGGATTTTTAAGGTTCTTTCATCATGACTTTCCTCGTGCTTAGGATGGGGAAATTTATTGGAAAAGTGTTCGATTTTTCCACAGTTGAAACATATTAGAGGAATATTTCCTTTGTGTTTTCCTATCCCTTTCTTGAGTTTATTTATATCTTGTCTCGTCTTTGTTTTAGATGATTTAAAAGTTGTTTCTCATTTTTATGATTTATCATTCCCTTTTCTCATTTGATATGCTACAAAAATTCCATGAAGCTGATCAACTGTGAGTGTGTCAAGATCAGACCTATCTTCAATTGTAGAAATCTTTGCATCATATCTCATAGGTAATGACCTTAATGTATTTTGCACAATAGGTTTATCTGTATGTTCTTCTCCTACTTCTCTGATCGAATTAACCACTTCATCTACCCTATGAAGGTATTCAACAATGTTCTCTTCTTTCATTTTCATATTTTCAAACTAAGTTCTATAGGTATGTAGTTTAGCTTCCCTAACTTTGCTATCTCCTTCATATACAACCTCCAATTTGTCCTAGATTTCTTTGGCTGACTTACAATGCATAACCTTCACACATATAGAATTTATCAACCCTCCTAGAATTGCATTAACTG